>VWZZ01000341.1:453017-477821 GCA_013399095.1 Psophia crepitans
CCCCCCGGCTTCATCCCCTGACTGCACCTTTGTAAACATTTTTGATCGGGCGTGAAAGGCACAGAAACAGCCACAAATAAGAGGGCCTGTCACTTCAGCCAAAGCCATTAGTGCTGCCTGGAGAAAGCTGACTGGGCTCATACTGAGCGACTGTGTGACATGCCCAGGGATGGAAAGCTTCAGAGAGGGTCCCTAGCCAGTGGCCAGGGGGGTCTCAGAAACGATGGGGTGGACAGGACAGAGCTTCTTGGCTCTTCTTCTGCCCTGCAAAGGTCGACTGACTCATTTTAAAAGCAGGACATCTGAACAGCTGACAGACATTTTCCAAAGAGGGGGTGGCTGTGCGAGGTGTGCATATTCCGGGTTTGTTTCCACCACGGAACAGGCAGTTGGAATTTTAATCCATGAAACTTTCGTCTCTGTGGTTGTACAGTGCCTCGCACAATGGGTCTTTGTCCGTTGCCAGGGTACTACTGCAATACATACCATAAATAATAATTGTAATAACAGTTATAAAGCTAAGATTTTTTTAATGGTCTCTAGAGCTGGAAGTCTTTTCTGGGCAATTGGCATTTTTGAAAATCAGGTCACCTAGCTAGGTTCCTAATACTGAATGCAGAGTCTTATTTTACCATTCATTTTCTTTAAAACATAAGCCTCCAACTTGGCTCATGCAGATAAATATTAAGTGAGGGGAAAGCAATGGAAACACTTGTCAAAATAAACCAAGAATAATTACTGGATTCCATTCACAAGCTTTTGGAGAGGAAAGATCAGGCCAGCCATCAAATAAGAACAGCTTCAGCCAAGATCTACAAGTAGAAGGACATTGTTCTGCATGACAGCTCTTCACTGAGGTGATTACCAAGCCTGGCTGATGACCCTTTCGGCTCAGATCTGCAGTTAGGGTATCGCACATCAGCTGCGCTATCAGTGCACTTCCTATGTGCGTGGCCTTGGAAATATAAAATTCTGTGACTTCGCTTCGCTCCCTTCACTGGGACTAATCAAAGTCATGCTTTCTTGTATTTGCTGTCACTAAAACCATTCATGCAGATACCACAGGTTCAGTTGTGGCACTGAAAGGCAACATTGGCAACTATTTAAAGCAACAGATTGATTGCAGTTGGGATTCATATAACCAAAAGCAGACCTACTCCTGAGACAGTCTGGGTGCCATCCACCTTCTCCTAAATGCAAGCCTTGAAGTCAGAGGAATTGCACCTGAAAAGTGCATACTTTTCTCTCCTGATTATGAAAGGCTAAAGTCAGTCACTTCAGACAGTCAAGTAGACTGGAAGCAAATGAGTCCTGTCCCACGTGGCTGAGATCTCACACAATTGCTCTGTCCTCTAACCTGAAAGTTCCAGTCTGGATACCTATATCCAGGTTCATAGGCAGCAACAGAGCAGCATATAAAAAAATGTCATGGAAGTCCTTAGATTCAGTCCAAAAAGAAAGTGCTTACTGCATTCAAATTCCTCCAGGAATTTCCTCACTTTTCTTTTCTGGACTAGGGCAGAATTGAACTAGTGACCAAAGGAGAGGCCATGCAAAGGCAGTCTATTGCAGTGAACTCCTCTAACATATTTCACAAGAAATGTAATCAGACTAGCAAGGGTCCTGCTCTGCTGCACTTCCAAGCACACTAAATCATGGTTCTGCCACATCTTGATTCAGAAACCAATGCAATCATCTTCAGCTAATTATACATCCACCTGGTGAGTTTGAAAGGAATCATAGAATCATAGAGTCAGAGGAGCTGTATGGAGCTCTTGTCACCATGTATAGCTGGGCCATTGCTGGAAAGCAGGGTTTTGGCAAGGATATTTTGTGTGTGAAGACATGGTTTTAAATTTATGAAAAAAATGTGAGGATAGTTTCAAAGCAGAATTTGGTTTTAATGTTTGTGGACCTACTTCTGCTTCCACTGAAATGAATAGTAACCCTGCCACTGACTTTGGCGGAAGAATGGCCGAGGTCTTTATTCCATAGAAACTTCAGCAGTAAAATACAAGAAATTCATTTTAGCTATTATATTTTGGAAGGCTGACAACAGCTGCATGAAGAACTGAACCTGCATCTCCCAGGGAGACATATAACACTTAAATCACTAAGCCATTCCCTTTGATATCCATGCTGTATTATGAAATTAATCTTTTGTAGCAATTAATTAGAGTAGTTATGAGGAAAGTCATGCAGTCTGAGACTCACATTTATTGCTCAGTGTGGCCTTGTTTGTTTAGTCAGATTCCCTTAAGCCATTAATAGAGCTTTATGTTAATTTCCTTAATGCCTCCGATCAGCATGTTCGGAGTTACAACTCCACTAGGGCTTCACAGATTATCCCAACGTATAGTACAAGTAAACAATAGACGCTACTTCCCTCTGCATGTCAGTCTCCCCAGATACCCTAATGAGATTACATCTATGCCAGTCAAAACCAAAGTAAATGAAACTCCTTGAAGTAAATGAAACTCTTTGAGCTGTGACATTCAGCCCTGCAGAGGTTAAAAATATAAAGCTGCCTGGGTTTGTGGCTGAAACTGTGAATAAGAAAAGAAAGCAAATACATTCTTTAGCCAGATTTCTTTTCTCCAAAGGTATTTCTTTGGAAATGCTTGAAAAGCTGGGTAAAGCACAGTCCCAATTTTCTTGAAAGGAAGTGAGCTAAGAGTAAATCTTGAAAACGCCAGACCTAAATACTGAACTGGAATTTATTCAAATGCCTTTCATGTCTAATGCATAAAGCCTGGTTATTCCATCAAAGACGCTTTGGATCAGCCCTAGGTGCTTAAACATGTGAAAAACCCTAAGCTCATGTAGGAGATTTTGAGCTTATGTATGTAACTTAACAACTGGCCCAAATCTCCCGTTGGTCTCAGATTCCAGTAATGATATGGAAACAGCCAGGCACTTGTCTCAGGATGCCAGAGAACGATAACTACGTTTGTTACACTTTCCTAAAGAAGGCAGCCAATGGAAAAATTAAACACTACTGTGCTAAAAATAAATTATTGCACTCCTTAAAAACTTCAAACAAACAAACAAAAAAACCCAGCCCAAAACAAATGGCAGACACCACACAGTGGCTGGTAAATGCACTTCATTATATATGTTTTCTTCTGACTCTAGAGCAGCTACTCACAGCTGCAGAACTAATGATCCTCAAGTCCTTCATTTCTGCAACTGTGACTGGTAAAAATGGCAGTCTGAGGCTGTTTCAAAAAACCAGCAAGCCCTTGGAACAGCATGTAAATGAAAGGGCATCTTGAAGGCTGCAAATCTCACATACAGAGAGACCAGGTGCTCCACCCCACAGGAGGCAGAAATTCCCGGTGTGGAAACGGATCAGGCCAGGGCACACCAAGCGCCTGAGCTGCTTCAGGCACAGAACCATGTACCCCAGCATGGGCTAACTGGCCTTCTCACCCGAGCATCTAGCCACTGGATCTGTCTGTCTTTCCTCATCTCCTCAAAACCTGCAAGACACTCACACTTGGACAATCTCAATGTCAATGGATGTATTTGTCACAGATAGTTTAAACTTGGGCATGTCAGTATTACTTGTGAGAAGATGTTTGATCCTTAAATATCTCCTCTGCACTGAGCAGAGGGCTACCTCTTTTAACAGGCTTTTGTCTTGGCCCTGATTAGCAAAAGCAATCGTAAGTTAGTGTCTGGCTTCTCTTATCATTTACAATGGTAGGTGGGGTTTTGTCCATCTTGAAAAATGATTTTTACAGCCTCAGTTAATTTTTCTTCCTTTTTTTTTTTCCCAAACCTGAGCTTCCTACTTATGGTCAAACCTTACACTCTGCAGATATATATGCTCACTGGAGTTCAAAGGCACTGACTTTCCATCAACTTTTTGGAAGAGGCTGCACTAAAGAAAAGCTGTGGGATGCAGAACCTACTATTGAGTAGCTCATTGAACTCTAAGATCTTTGCTCTAGAGATGAACCTACAGAAAAAAGATGAGACATATATTCTGAGAGAAATGGATATGTGCATGTCAGTGGTATATCAGTTTCTAATCAATATTAAACCTCTAACTGCCAAGATCAATAAAAGCAGCAGGGTTATAGCTGTCACATAGTTTCTCAAACATATCGGCTAATAATGATTTTTGCTTTGTGTTTTTTATGTCTAGCAGATGAGGAATCTCTACTTTCATCTTTAATATTTCCAATATTGAAATTCGTAGATGCTCTCATGATCAGAAGTCAGGGCCGTGAGTAAGCTTACCCCCTAGCTTAACAGACAATAAACACATCACAAAGATTCTACACTCTTTCCAAAATGCAGTTCTGTAATGTTGAGTTAACGTGAAGTCAGAGACTCTTCTCAGTAATGGAATTGGTCAATAGCTTTTGGTTTGGGGAACTGCCTTCCAGCAGCCAAAGCAATACTGCAACAGCTCAGCAGGATACTTAAACGTGAAGCGTTGTTCTCCATCGTATTGTTTCCTGGACCTTAAAGAATAGCTGGCAAATTGTCACTGCCTGCAGATCCTCAGGAATGACTGCTGCATGTTCTGATAGTATCTGATTGAATCGCCTGCTTAAGATTCCTTTACACCTACGCTTTTCCTTCAGGATTTGTTGACTCCCACCATCTCACAGACAAGTGAAACAATTGCATCTTCTGGTGAAGTTGTAGCTTTGTTGTAGTTGCAAAGGTATAGAAATGGGTATAAAGTCTAAGCAAAAGTATAATTCCTTTTGTAATTGTAGGAAAAAATACTGTTGTAGGAAAAAATATACACTTTTAGGCACATTATTTTTTTAAATATCAAGTTTAACTGGATAACTGTAATTGTTGGACTGTCTGAGAGAAAAAGTAATTAGTTCTATTGGAAAAAGGATGGATTACAAAGCTTCCAGTTTTTCAGCTATAGAAACTTGGACTAGTCTCCCAGGAAACTGTAAGTGCTACATGGTTTTTGGTCTTTAGGTGTACTGTTCCTTGAAGTCTAGGTAAAGGAACCTGGAGCTGCAGTGTGCCCTGATGGAGAAGTGAGAAGGGTTTTTGTAGTGCCCCCAAAGCAGAGAAGGAAACAAATTTTATGTATTTCTTTCCTGCCTCTTCTCTCATTCTGATAACAGTATGGCTGTGGGGGCTCTGTTCATTCACTGTGTACAGTTTACATTACCACAGGAGCTTGAGAGAAAGCCCCACAGAGTAAGATATCTTTGCCAAATTATTACCCTCAATGCAAACTGCTACACAGTGGAGAAGATAAGACTTCCTTTATTCTGCTGTGCCCTACTATGAAGGAAGGGCACAGATGCTTTTTAAATTAATCACACTAAAATTTGGATTTTAAAATTAGCATTTTTTAAAGAGAATAATACTCTAATATGCACAGTGTATAACTGATGTACACACAGTAGGAGTAAAGACATTTGCTTCTATTGTTTCAATGAATAAATATATTACAGGAAAACAGACATGATTGCCCCCAAAAGTGGCTAAGATCTTAGAAAAAGAAGAGCTCAATTTTCAATGTGATCTCCCTTTCTCCCTCTCTTATCTGTGAGTTTTTGTGAAAACCAAAGCTTACAGAAATGTCTGCAAGAGATTGTTTTTGCTCAGTTTCAAAAGTGTTTTTCTTCGTCGGCATTCAATGGTTTTACAAGAGAAAATAATGACAGCAAATAAAACCTGTAACCATACCCAGTGGGACAGAATTCAAACGAGAGAAAGCTGATGTCTTTGAGCTGACGGAGCCACAATAGACAGGTCTTAACACGGTAAGGCATTCCAGAGACTGCATTAGGGACTGTCAAACCTACCTCACTAACACCAATTAGCTGGGAGATAGGGGGATCTTAGAGTCTAGATCAAAGCCTTTCTTGTCCAGATGAAAGATCACATCAGCTTTGAAAGAAAGCTCCAGATGTCTACAGAAAAAAAAAATGAAAATTCCTTCTTCCATTCAGCTTGTTTTTCAATGAATTTTGAATTACTTTGTCAA
Organism: Psophia crepitans; assembly: GCA_013399095.1. Lineage (NCBI taxonomy): Eukaryota > Metazoa > Chordata > Aves > Gruiformes > Psophiidae > Psophia > Psophia crepitans. The sequence goes on from VWZZ01000341.1 coordinate 458,998, forward strand.
GAAGAACAAAATAACATCCCAGCTGGAGAATGTGTCAGATGTTTCATTTAAAAACAGTATGAAGTCAGGAAGGTGGTAGCCAACTTAGAAGGACTGTTTGATCCTTTCCCAAGATTCCATTGCTTTTGAGGAAGCGCGATATTAAATCATTTGCTCTAATCAGTTCTCCATTTAACAACAAGCAATCTTTAAAAAAAACCCAACAAACCCACTAACCGCACACTTCTTCAAACAAAGATGCCATGGCATCCGCATGTAGTGCATGATACAGCAAACCACATCCAGGAATAGTGACCTCACTGTGCTGTAACTTACTAAAAAGGTTACAGTGGTTATCAACCAAATTGGCTTAATAGCGTTCCATAAAAAGTTATGTGAATAGTAAATTCAAATATATTTGATGCATTAGTGGATCAGAAAACCTTACCGGAAAACAGTACCTGACACCGTGTTCATTGCCTCATCCATTTTAGAGAGCATATAGATGAGCTGATAGATTTAGAGATTAATACACGCGCGTGCTTCGTTGCTAGCAAGGAACAGACGTATTAGGGAACACAACAGAAACGCAGTTGAACATACTACAGGCCTTGTTTTGGGTATAGAAAGTGCACACTTAGTGTCAGTGGGCATTTTGCCAGGGTGAGGCTGTGATATGGACTCATCCTTTGTTCACTTGCCATTATTCCTCGCATACGCCTGTGTTTTACTTCTGAGCGAGAACACAATCAAGGGACACCTGAGTTTCTTTGTTATACAAGTGGATCAACAGTCTCGAGTTACTTTAGCATTCGTTGGGAAGGATTTTCAGGAAGTTTTCACAGAACACTTCAAAACGCAAGATGCCAAGATTAAATTGTTGGAGGGAACAAAATGGGTCTAAGCCCAGGCATTGAAATAAGAAGCTTTTGTAGCTTAGGAAGAAGTACCCAACAGCTGCAGTCATCTAGTTCAAGAACAAATTCTGCTGTGCTGTACCACTACATGATGTTCAGAAATAGTTCTGCTTCTGACTACTATGACTCTGGGCATTATTTACACTCCCTTATTTACCCACGAAGATGGGTTTATCCCAAAGCCAAAGAACAAAGTACTCCAAATTTTAGTGAAGTATGGACTGAATTCAGAGGTGCTTTCCCCAGCTTCTTCTCTGTGAGAGGAACAGGAGACCAGTGTTCCCTCGCAGTCTTAGAATTCACCTCTGTGCAGTAATCTTGTTTGGACAGAGGTCTGTATGTCAAAGGCACATGCTGAAAACTGCAGAGTGGAAAGCACAGAATAGATCGAAATACAAGACCTAAATTTATGGGTCTCCTGAGCTGTGTGAGCATTAAATATTTGGATCAGGAATGTGCAGTACAAAATCCTGATATTCCGCTTATTCTGAAAAGAAACAAGTGCTTTCAGGTACTGTGAACACTTGTTCATATGGTGTTACTGCTGCTCGTTTTTGCTTTGATTTAAAATTACAGAAGCAGAAGTAAAAATATTCCACCCTCTTAAATACCAATAAAATGTGGGAATTATCTTATAAATAAAAAAGTCCATAAAATAACAGACTTGGAAATATTCGTATAAATATTCTGCTGTAAACAAACCAGTTGACTGAACAAAATAAATTTATAAATTTAGAGGAGAACAACAGCAGAAAACAATAAGCATTCATTCCCTTTGGAAACCAAAGTGGATAAATAGGTTTAGTCATCTCAGTCCCAAGAGAGTCTCAAAGCATGCATTTTTTTCAATGTAAAGTGCAAAGAATTGCATTGCATTTTGAATTCCATTTTAAAACTAATTAATGGTTTGATTGTGCCACTTTCTCTGTATTGGAATGCACTTCACTATGTACTCAGCTTAAGGCATGTGATCAAGGAGAACTACTCAAGCACTTAACATCATTAAATATGATTTTATGTGCTTTGCTGGATCTGGGCTGAAATGTATAGAGCATATTACTCATCTTGCAAGTGAATGACAAAAATTAATGTCATCTAGGCAATTAATGAAATGGATTTACTCCAGATCTAGGTTGCTATATCTCAGAGCAGCCTCCTGCTCATTTAATTTAAATGTTCAGGTTATTTAAGTCAGATGTGCAGGGTTACATGGAAGATTTCAGATTTTGTTTACAGAGGTACCAAAATAGCATCATAAAAATATATTTAGAGGCCAGGTTAACTAATGGGAATGTCTAAAATCTGTTCTGGTATTCTTTCCTGTCCACACTATATTTTTGTTTGTTACTATATTTTAGGTTAATGCCGTTTGCAATAATCGTTTGCTAAGTATTTTTGATTGCAAGCAAAGAGCTAAAAGAGCAAGTGACCATTCTGATCCCAGTTTACCAGTAAGGCTTCCTATCGTCATCTATTTTCCAATCACGTGCCTAAAACCTGTCTTAAATAAATATCTCATGCCCCCATGTGGTTAAATTGAGAGACTGCTGAATAAATCCTTTGAAGTTGCTTTTCTGTGTCTGTTTCTTTGCATACGGCATGGTGTGCCCAAAGGAAGAACGACAACCACACTGCATAATAGCCTAATTTAGACATTTTACCACTAACAAAGGTCTTGACATAAGTTAAATTTTAAAACTGCTGAGGTGTTTGAGGCATCACCATGGCCTGACGTAGGACAGAGCGCACAAAAATCTGACAAAAAATGCTTCTTGTGAAATTGCAGTATGTATCACATAGCTAAAATCCACTTGTTAATGTCTAGGCATCTTAGGGTTTAGGTATATTTTAATTAAAAATACACCCTGAAAATACCGACAGTATATTTAGTATCAAGGAAGGGGGGTGGAGTGGGCTTTTTTTGTAAAGATATGTCCCGTCTTAGGAGTCTCAGCAAAGCAGATATATCAAGATAGATTTTTTAGCATATTTCTTCACACCCGAGACCGAAGAACAAGACAGAATGATTACCATGCATCACATCCAGCATCTTCTTGTTTACAACAAAAAGAAACAAAAAATTCCCCACGTGACTGATCCTATGACTCTGCAATGATACTTTTCTGGATTAGAATTGGAGATAACTCGCTATTCATAATAAAACTCCTTGTCAATAATTTGTGTTCATCTAAAATCACAGTCCTGCATACATTGTCTGTTATACGTCTACTAGTCTTTATGTGAAGACAGAGGTTCAGCTGCCCTTGCCCACAGCTATACTTTTTGACCTGTAGTAAAATTACCGCAAGTTGTACCGAAAGATGTTAGTAGAGCCACTGAGTTTTTCTAAACGCCAAGGTCAGTTATTTCCATCTAAACCAAAAGCTTCTGGGCACCCCCTACCTCTATTCAAACGCCTTCAACTCTCCTAAGCAGCTCCCCAGCACTGCTGCCAAGGTTGCGATGCCTCCGCTCTCAGTGCTCGGGCTACGATGGGTACACTGTCCAGCTGAGCCGATTGTTAGACGCCTATATTTATTTATTTGCACTAAGTAATTGGCACAGTTACCTGTGGAGCGGAACACGCCTGTGACGCTACAGCGGCCCAGCACATGGCACTTAAATAAGCTGCCTACCGTGCTCATCCCCCTTTGCTGCGATGACCGCCCTGCCGCACTCACAACTAATCAAATTAACGGTTACGTCCATCTGTTGTGAACCAAGATCCATAGCGTGGCATCAGGATGGGATCACGCCCGAGTCCTGCCTCTTGCTCAGGCCTGCGGTGCACCACGCTGACCCCCCCTCAGCCTTTTGTTATGGAGACGTCCTGTGTGAGCGGCTGGTGAGATGAACTTTAATTGAGAAATTAATATACAGCAGGGGGCAAGAAAGAGAAAAGAAAATATGTGAAAGTGAGAGTCATGCAGCTGTTTGTCATACAGCAATGTGAAATTGGTAGTAATTATGCCCTCCTGCGTCTGGACAAATTGTTGCTAAATTAAACAATCTTTAAAGAGACAAAGAGAGGCAGAAAAGGATCTTCGCCTCTCTGCCCCCCCGCCTCTGGCAGCCTGCTCCTACAGAATGATTTTAATTTTTCTGCAGAAACAAATGTAAGAGTATAGGAAACTACACGATAAAACTAGGTGACTGTTCTCAATATCTCCAGTGAGGTACTGTTGAAAATAGAAAAATAAAAAGCTCACTACTGTAAAAAATTACAGGGCTGTAAATCCACCAGGGGATTGTGGTGATACCATAAACTGTAAAAGCAAAGCTCAAGTGGCCTTATACAGTCACCACAATCCAGTGATGGAATTATAGCCCTATAACTCAAAATTTACTTGCGGCTTACACTTTGCAGAGCAAGGAACTGAGTTTTGGATGGACACCCTGCTCAGTCTGTCCAGGTTTGCTCTTCTCCTCTTGCTTTTTCTTCGCAGGCCCCGCACACAGCTTGCATTCCTCCTAGTGCTTTTCTTACCACGTAGCAACTGCCACCAGACCTCCTTTGCTACCGGGACTAAAACTCCCTGATTTTGTCTCTAAGAAAATCTGTGCAAGGTTCAGGGAACTGAGTAGCAAACGAACTGACTTGGCACCTAATAAGGATTTTTGAGAAACAGTCTAGTATTAAAACTTCCTCCAGCATGTGTTTATCTGATGTCAAAGCCAACCCTTCAAGAATTAAAAAGTGACTCTTGCATGCCATTGCCACCCCATCCCAGAAATGCTGGGCACTACCGGTAACTCCTAGCAGGAAGAAGAAATGTTCTTTTCTCATAGATTAGAGACACATTGTGCAACAGTTTTGAAATGTTCTCTTTAAAAACAAAAGTGAGGTTGCACACAGCTGTTTCAGCGTATATATATATATCTCTCCCAAATCGACACAGCAATTAAACATAGTCCAGTTCAAAGCACACAACTAATCCTGTTTTTCTCTCTAGATCACTTCAGTTCAAAATGGCATGTTCCATCCTGGATTCAGGTGAGACATTTATCCTCTCAGCATTTGTTACGTATTCCTTTGTGGTCTTTCCTCATTCAACTGCCTTGAGATACCACAGAGAAGCTGCAGAACAGCCAGCACATGGGCCTCTTTACTCACACCTTACCACTCCCAGTCATCCTATTAGAAACCTACTGATCCCATGGTCGCACCACAGAGATCAGTAAATCAGATCTTTACAAGAATCTGTCCTCTATATTTCAGATGAACAGGGACCCACAGATCATGAAAAAAAAAAATAGAGAGGGAGGGAAAGTAGTGAAGAGTGACTTTTTTCACAACAACATAAAAATTTGAATGCTAAAGCAGTGAAGCTGTCCAGCTAGCTTAGCATCCCATTTGAAGCAATACCCACCACCATGTGTTTCTAAGAAAGCTTGCTCAAAATCTGCAATAATTGAAACTGTCTGCATTGTTAATCTTTCCTGTTTTCAGTCAGGTTGGTACCCCTCTTCCTGAGCCCCACTTCAGCCAGGTGAGAAGAATGACCCTCTCCCTGAGAGGGAGCCCTGGCAGGAGGCTTGCTCAATGGGTTCCTGACTTGTGGCTGGTCTTCATTTCTTTCCCAGGTGAGATGACAGCAGAGAAGTCTTTTTCTGGCTCCAGCTTACTTGGTCAACAGCAATGGGAGCTGTCAGGAGCTGTCAGGGTTCTGGAGCTGGCAAGGAGTGGTCTGGTCCATCAGAGGTGAGCACAGTCCTGACGCTAATGCAGGGAGATGCACACTTGAAATAAGGCAGAAGTCCAACCCACCTCATGCTCATGGTGGTGGGATGGGGACCTTTTGAGCTAGGATTGTGAATTGTTATTTCTATGCAGTTGTAGTTCTCAGTTGTGGACCACGCTCCCGGGGTGGTGGCTGCACTGCTTCACATTGCCTGTCACTTTTCCACAAAGTAAAGAGATGTTACAGACCTCGTGGCTAACACTCGGCTCAAGGTTAAGTGATGGCACGGTCAGCTTCACCACCACCACATGCAAAGTTCAGTACTGCCCAGTGAAATGCTGCTTCCCATTCTAGGATACTGTCTAATGTCACTGTCAAAGAAAAAAACTTTTTCCCTTTAAAAAGGTACATTAAGGAGAAAGAGAGAGAGAGAGAAGCTTGATTTCCAATAAGCTGGACCTGCTTCTCCAGCTTTGCCAGTAAAATGCTTGCAGCCTCTTTCTCCCTCCAAGAAACATAGGTGTTTTCGTTTAATTTTTTTCCCTCTCCTAAATTGCTTATATTTTTTCCAAAAGTGAAAATCAGACCCTGCAACCCACAATTCAGCTAATAAATAGTGTAATCTTCACGCTCCTCGGTGTTTATACACAAGGTATAGGTGAACTATTAAATAAGCACAATATTTTTAGAGAAAAAGTCATTCTAAAAAAGGGGAGAACAAGGAATGAAGGTATCTGTATGTATAACTAAAACAGGTTCCAAACTGAAAAAGGGGAGGGGGAACATGGAATAATGAATCTATTAAGAGTCCCTTGGTTAATAGTTAACTTGAATAAAAGCTACTAATGATTTTTTAAAGCCCTGAAAGAGTTTTTAAGACATAATTTAATGTTGGGTTTTTTTCTCATGCACTTTTTATTGCTGCCTGTGGACCCTAGATTTAATCAGATTTCTTGTTCTTCTAAGACTTTATGAAGTCTTTCTTGATTTGCAGCCAACCAAAGCACTTTTAATAATGTATGGTAAAAGGGTTTAATTTTTAATAGACAAGAATGGGCTAGAGCTGCTATACACTGTAGTAGATTGGTAAGTACAGTATTACACTCTGCAGAGTAGTTAGTAAAAAAGAAGAATGTATTTATATCACAAATGTTATTGAAAACATGTTTATTTTATTACTAACACAAATGTATAATTGAAGAACCTGTCTAATCTGGAATTATTGTTCACACCTTATTTACCAAGAAGATAAAGTCGTTTTCAGGTTGTTACCATAATAACTCAAGCCTCTATTGTTTTCTGTCTCTCATGCTGGTTTGCTGCTCCAAAAGCTCAAGTAAAAAATAAATAAAAAAAAACAACAACAACAAAAAAACCCCCGCTATTAAAATGTAAAGTTACACATTCATATCCTGGATTTAGCTAATCAAGGGGGAAAATATCTTCTAACACTGGCAATCGATTCATAGGGGTTAACGTTAAAATAAGATTATTTGTACCTTGATATTTGCATGCATTTGTCCTTGTTTACTACTACCTAGCTAACAGGAAAGCTCAGAGCTAAATGGAGATGAAAATCTGTTTTAAAACTGAAGGTCTGATTCTGAAAATCAGAGAGGATTGTTTCATAAAGGTTGTTTTTCCTTACCAAGTTACAGTACACAAAGAAGGAGGATTTCACAGTAGAGTACATCCCCCTATTCGTCTGCAAAATCCCAGAAGCTGAGCTAATGCCTCATTAATAAATAAATAAATTATCACTGTGGCCACAGTAATTGTACGGATGTTGAAGCTTTATACCTGTGGTATTTCAGCAGAGTCATTCCTGATTTAGTATCAGTTTCCTAATGAAATGAGGCAAATCTGTTTCTCTGAGCATAAGTGTGTGCCTGTCAGTCACCCTTGATAACTTTCAACTCTAGAAGCCAAGTTCAGTTGAATTTGGCAGGGAGAAGTCTCGCTGAAATTCCACTTCATGATAACAGGCATGGCAAGAGAGGATAGGCACGCCGCTCACGCAGGGATCCTACAGGAAGGTTAATCCTTATTGGACCTCAGAGAATACACACTGTCATTTACTCTTCAATCACAAAGCCATGGGAAACCAAGCTCCACTGATTCCCCTGATCACTGAGATATTTACTGTCAGTACCAGAGAGAGAGCAGGCCTATGAACGTATACAATGCCAGGACACTGAGTGCAGTGGAGGTATGACTAACTGCTTAGAGCCGTATTTCGGGCAAATACACCTTGGATTGTGCACCAGAACTGAAGCACAGCACAGCAAAGCCAGCATGACCTGCTGCATGCCATAGGAATGGGTGAAAAATGAACAGAATTGCTTGCCAATGAAAAAAATTATACATTTTTAAATCTTCTTACTTCAAAATGAGCCACAGAATAGGTCATATAATACATAATGGCGAAATGAATATATTATGAATGATTTATCATTATGGGAATGTGCAGATGCTTATTGGTGGCATGAGTCATATAACATGCAATTTTCACACAATACGTTGTTAATAATGGATAAGGACTTATCAGTATATTCTTATATAAAGAAAAAGCAATATTAAAACTTCTTTCGCAGGAATCAAATAACTTACTGTGCACTGAGCTGCTTATGAAATTGAGTTACTCTTGCCATTACTACTAATTACATTTTAATGTCTAATTTTTAAAGTAGATATACATCAAGTCACTGCAGTAACTCATCACAGATCAGATCCACATTACTGTTGTATCACTAAGTCAAAATAAATGCTCTTTCCTGTGCTTCCTTACACTAAATGAAGAGAAGAAAAGAAGCAAGCACTACCTTGTACTAGTTTGTATACACATCTGCAGGAAAACTTAAAATTTGCCCTGCCTGTCTGGCTTGTTTCGCATGTAAATGGGAAGGCTCGCTCCTATTTAACTGAGGAATTTTCAAAACGGAAGTTTAGTTATGGTCAAGTCCTCTGAATAGCTTGCCTCATGAGTGGTGTAAGATAGCAAGATAAAACAAGTGTGGAACAGGAGGCTAGGAACTCAAAAATTGTTTTCAACAGTACTCAAGAGTCCTCTCCCCTCCATATGCTTTAATCAGACCCTTTGCAGATCAAGTGGAGCAATTCAAGAACTGACAGCCCTCTTCCCCAACACCGTTTGTTGCCACCAACAAATGTATCTTCCCTTCCCAAATAAATAATGTTAATAGATCATGCCAGGATGCCTCAGCTGCTTCAGTTTGAAGTCAGATGGGCCAGCTGATGCCACTGCTGAAGACAGTCTAAATGCAGCAGAATTTGCGGTCACATTGATGAAGAGTGCTCACATCGTACATACAACTACCTGAAAGGAAGTTGTGGTGAGCTGGGGGTCAGCCTCTTCTCGCAGATAACTAGTGACAGGACTAGGGGGAATGGCTGCCAGTTGCGGCAGGGGAGGGTCAGGGTGGAGGTGAGGAGAAATTTCCTCTCGGAAACAGTGGTCGGGCATTGGAACGGTGTGCCCAGGGAGGTGGTGGAGTCACCGTCCCTGCGGGTGTTTAAGGAAAGGTTGGATGTGGTACTGAAGGACATGGTTTAGTGGGTAATAGGTGGTGGGGGGATGGTTGGACTAGATGATCCTTGAGGTCTCTTCCAACCTTAATGATTCTATGATTCTATGATTCTGGCACTTGAGCACTAGGGTCTGATAAGTCCTTTCTCAGGAAAGACAATGAACAATCATTGTAACTGCTTGACTTGAAATTTCCAATGAATTCGTGTTGTAGAGCCATCAAAGGCAAGTTAATCCATAAGAAGGTACAGGGTCATACAACTCTCTGACTGCCTGGCAAACACCTGAAAACTTCACTTTATGTTGATTAGAAAATCAACATATGTAGGAGACAAACTGAATATCAAGAAAGCCTGATGCGGCTTAGACAACAGCAATACATTTTGCTATTCTGTCTGGGGAAAACAGCATTTGCATTTGTGCCAAACGATGCAGGAGAGGTTTTGGATCTTGCCAATTCCATTTAATTTAGAAAGCAAGTATCTTCACACAGTTAATTGAAAGACCATTGATCAAGAGAGGTTTGTAAACCAGCAGCTTGGTAAAAGGAAAGCCCAGTGGTAAATGACCACATGTTAGATAGATATTAGTGCATCAATTGCATTTGTTATTGTCTTCATTGTTACCATAAAGAAAAGGAATTTGGAAAATCCATCTGTTCCCACAGATGGAAGCCCTTAACACGAGGCTCCAGAGAGTCAGGAATCTGCGCTCAGTCCTCAGTGAAAAAAGACAATTGCTGCCCCTGACCTGCCAGAGCACCAAGAGGATATGGGCTCCTTTTAGAGGTCTTCTCCATTGACATCTTCCTTTTATTTCGTTTTCCAAATAATTTGCCCCAGAATTGCAAATAAGAAAATTTTGGTATCTGCAAAACTTCATTTCCCTGCCTAGAATATTTCTTATTTAAAAAAAAAAAAAAGAAAAAAAAAAAAGAAAGAGGTTGCCTACTGCGAGAGGAGAGCTATTACCAAGGCACTTGGAGGACAGAAGATGTTTTCTTACTTTGTATATACATTTGTTTCTGTATGCACATACAGCCACTCTTCATGAATCACTACCTGTCCAGTATCTTTCCCTTCCCCATCTACCATATCCTACTCTACAACATCTTGTAGAACAGTCTCAGAGAGAACAGTCTCAGAGAATGAAAAGGGGAAGAAGCATCGTCCCTTGAGACACAGCAGAACCGTCCTTATTTTCCCATTATACTTCATTTTTTTCCAGCAGTTTTTTGAAGGAAGCACCAGATCTTTGAACCCAACCTTTTCTGTTGTCAGCCAGGGCCAGAAGGATTAGACACAGCAAAGAAAGAAAACACAAATGAATGCAAATAGTGTCTACAATAACAAGGGAAAGCTGCACACAAAAGCCAGTGACTCATTAAAATGCATTCTTTCCTCACAGGGGCTCCTAATTAGCTTACAAATACCATTCTCATCTATTTTAACAATTTAATGGTCTCCTGTCACATAAAAAATGGGCAGAATCTTTCAGACCGTCTCCACCTGGGGAAGTTCACCTGAGAGAAACTGTTCCTTCTTCACTTCCACCCCTGTCAATGGGATTTCCCTCCCCCCTGGGAAGGGCAGCACTTCTCCACACACACTGTGACAGGCAGGTTCATCTCAGGTACTTGTACAAAGCCACCTGCGTAGACATGCTACAACTCCCCCACCACCACCCACACAGCTCTCCCCACACAGCTGTGTTTCCAGATGTTACCTCTGCATCTGGCTCCCAGGTCAGCACTCTCATCTGGTTCACCCCTTAGTCTCAGGCCCATCCCCTTAGCTCAGCTGGCATGGCAAACCAATGGTCTGGTGTCCAAAGGTCTAGTGGCCCTTATCTTGGGTGTGGGATTATTCCTGACCACTAAACTCATCTCCCAGAGTTCAGAGAGCTCATGGCAGAAAATCCAGCACCTCTCTGATACAAGTACACCATTTATCTGGATTGAATATGGGGAATGATGGCAGGTGGGGATTTTAGCCAGGCTAAAAAAGCAGTATTTCACAGGAATTACTAGGCAAGATCATATACATTTTAATAGATCATGCCCACCCATATGCACTGCCTATCCAGTCCGCTGTTTGCCAGAGGGTTCACTAGAAAGTAAGGGTCTGTTAGTAGGCATTGTGTAACATCTTCCCAGCCCCCTCATGTCATCCTCTCCTCAAGAAGGTTCAAATTCTCTCTAAAATTGCTTACCTTTGTCACCTTCAAGGAGACACCCTTGGGGTGATAGGAACCATATACCTATGGGAAATGGGGACAAGATGTCCAAGCTGGGAGAACAGGGGCTTGCTGCTCCTCCTGCTATTGGATAAGGATTAAAGTTTGGGAGAGGGAAAGAAGGAGAAGTTGTTATTTCTCCTAAGGAGATCATTCATTGGGATTTATTTTTCTTCTTTTTTTCACTTTAAGTGGCTCTAGAGGTAAGCCGTTTAGGTGATAGGTTTAGTGTTTCCTGTTATCTTGGTCAAGTTAAAGTAGCAGCCATGTCAGAGCAGTTTCCAACACACAACCTGTGGTTCTCGTGAGTCTGAAAGGCTCTAATACAAAGCCACGTAAGGCCTTCAGGATCTGTTTCAGAGAACCTAAGGCAGAAATTATTCTATGCATTTAAACCCATAAAAACAGCCAACATAATTCTAAAAATAGGTTACTTGCAAGTCCTTCAGCTTCACAGCATCAACACACTGTCTACAGAAAACCAGTCCATACTACCTGTGCTGTCCACAGCATAAAGCATGTTCTCACGGGACAACTTTGTCAGTGCTGTGATGGAACGGATATTTTACAACCCCAGTGTTGAATTGCAAAATAACTCGTCTAGAGTTCAGTTTTCCAGTGTGAGTATTTACCATGAGCAATCAGATTTTCTCCTTATGTGGCTGATTTTAAGTATTAACATATGAGATTTAGGCAACCATTTCAAGAATTTAAGAATAACAAATGGAAGAACAACACAATATGCTCTTTTTATCTCAGCTTGACTCACCAGCCTATCTAGCAACCACGTCAAGGTGCACTTTAAGGGCACATTTAGTGTGCAGCCTGAATCCCCTTCTGGGACAGAACATGCATGGGCAGTCCAGTGCTTTCACTGTGTGCAGCAAAATGCTGTTCAAAAAGCTGCTGTTGGAAATTTGGCCTTAAGAATATAGATGTAACATAACCTTTGAAATGCCTAAAAACTGATGGGCAGAGTTTTAAAAACGTGTTCCTATTCAGTTTGAATGCAAATTAACACGTCCAAATTAGAGCACAGGCACTATGTATGTCAATAGACCTCACTGATGCATATCATCTCTTATGACTTGATCAACAACTTCAATAGACAGCACCTGATTTCAATGGGCCAAATGTCCCTACTTGTACATAACTATAAACAAGCATTACACGGTCCTAAAGGATCATTTAAGCAGAAGAGTACATACATGAAGAAAGCTTCCTTTCACAGTCCCTCTGAGGACACTCATAAAAAAGAAACAAACAAGGTGGTTTTGTCCACTGGTGATGGAACATTTTGGTCATTGTAAGTCCCCACTGTTACGTAAGTCACTCTCAAACTTAGCTAATTAAGACATATTTTACCAGAAGAAAATATTTGTAAAGTTAGCGTGTCCCTAACAAGAAACTATGTTGGTTAAAAAGGTTCACAAAACAAATTCCCAACATTCTTCAAATACATTCAAATTACTCCCCTAATTAATATGAAGAATTGAAGCTTTTGAGACTGATGTCATAGGAACAAATTCTTTTTGTTTTCTGATCATATAAAATGATGGCAGTTTTCGTACAGATTCTGAGCTCTCTAAGTAAGCTCAATTTGAGAAAAATGAAAGTAATTTCAACCAAGAGATTTATTCTATTTGCTTTAGTTACAGTGGTCTTTCTAACATCGAATAGTATGTGCCTAGATGAACTGATGAAGTCCAGTCTGCAGAGCAGAGAAGATGATGATGATAAGTATTACGAGGTAAGATTTGTATTCTATGATATTATTTGGGGGAACTGTGGGCCAGATCCTGAGCACTTTAATTTTTTTGCAAAGGCTCTCCTATCCTCACTGCGCAGTATCTGGGTTTTCAGCTAGGATATCATTGCACAGTATTCAGCATTACAGCACTAGCAGTATAAAAAAAAAGAATTTTCAGGATATTAATTTGCTTGGACACACATACTGTGTAAATCAATTCATGTTTCAATTTTCTTGCAATACAGCCTTGCGATTAGGTTGAGACTTCTTCTGAAATTTTTCTTACTTACACAGTGGGGCCTCAATTAACATTCCTGTCAGGCATTTTATGCACGTAATATAACAGATACATTATTAATCCAAAATTAATAAAGGCATGCTTGTAATACTCAAAGAATAATGATAAACAGAGAACATTATAAATCTAATATAGTTAATGGTCTTAAAATTCTACTCTGGAAATTGACTATAAAAATATCTTTGCAGGGTTGCACATTTATTATGTCTCAATAGATGCCAAATGAAATTTGCACAGTTCATCTGTATTATTTTTCTTGTCTGCCCTGCAAATACTCCCTGGGAAATGAGAGCCAACCTCTCTTTTTGACTCATCATCATTGCTGTAATAAAGACCCTTCAAACCGAAATACAACTTTAATTATGCTAGTAAAATCCTCTGGTCCTCAGCTCATGGTCTTTTATATACTTCAGAAGGGGTGTGCAGGTGCAGTCAGAGGGATAGTTTATTTAATGTTTTAATGATAGAGTATGAACTAGAATGGTTCATTCATTTTCTCTCCCAGTAGCTGGAGAAGCTCCCAGGGAAGTGACCAAATTGGGATAAGGAACTGAAATTAGGTTTAGTAGCATTTGTCGTTTTAACTGAAATTAAAACCCATGTTTGTACATATTTGCCGTTAAGGCTTGAAAAGCTTACTGTTGTCACAAAAAATAAGTCATTTTCAATTTGCTCAGGGAAGGAACACTGCTATATAAGAAAGGGTCATATTGATATAGCTATTTTTCAGGCAACAGCTGCCCTTTACATCATGAGACAGGTAATATACCAGGCTCAGTTCTCCATTGTATGACAGCATAGACACAAAAAGTAGATTTTGTGCCGGTGGCCCAAAAATTGGGAGCCCAGGAGCTCCTAGTGCATCTTGTGTACTAGTGGAGGACTAAAGCAACTTAAAGCTCAGGGCAATCTCTATGCTACAAGGGCAGAACAAGTATGTGGACTTGACCCAAACACCTTCCATTCATTTGCCTGGCTGTTAGCCCAGCAGGATATTCAGTCAGAAGCATCTACCCAATGCTTAGGAAGAAATGAACTACACCTTCACGTAGGTCGCCCATCCTGTTCATCCAGACCAGATGAGTAAGAGGCTGGGTCTCTGTCAGGTCACATAAATATAGACAGCATCTTCCCCTCCAGAAAACTTCAACTGGTGCTATTAGTAAATGTGGACCTGACAGTGACTCCGGTCCACACTTAACTGATGGCACAGGTACCGACACCTACGCCCAGAAATATTTCCAACCATTTGAACAGTCGTGGATACTGATATGGAGAAGTGCACTTGTGGTTAGTGTACTGAAAAGGTAAGTCTGCATGTCTGCATATGAAGTAATCCATAGGAAATAGCTCACATTACAATGGAGTTTAGCAAATACAGCTAAAAAGCATTAAATACCAAAAAAAGAGTGTTACCCAGGAGCTTTCTAAGGAGTTAGGAAAATGAATACTTTGTGTGATTGATAGCTAGAGTAATGCCCTATAAAATGACACTATCCTTTTTAAATTATTTTTCTTTAGATTAAAGATAATATCTTGGAAGAAAAGCAGAGGAGTCTCAATTTTCAAGAAATGAAAGACTGGGGATCAAAAAATGTCATTAAAATGAACCCTCCTACAGTAAACAAGATGCCAAATTCCATTGCTAATTTACCTCTTAGGTTTGGAAGAAATTATCTAGAAGAAAGAAGCATTAAACCAATTGCTAATTTGCCTCTCAGATTTGGGAGGGCTTTTGGAGAGAACATGCCTAGGCATGCTCCAAAGGTACCACCCAGGCTTGGGAGATCTCCACTTGTTAAAAGTTACAGTCAACCACTTCTGAATTTTCCACAGAGGTTTGGGAAGTCATTGTCTGTCAATCTGTCTGAAGACGTTCAGGAATCTGAACCAGGTAATACTATGCAAATGTTCGAGCCACATATTAAAATGCATGTTAAATCAGGTTAGCAATGATCAACAGACTTCCTCAAGGGATATTCCCTAAGCATTTCACTATGAGCCCGATTTTCCAGAAGAAAGATCTGCAGTCCATCAAATCAAACAGTCTCATCACAAGAACTAGTATAGAATCTCTTTACAAAATCTTTTCTATGGAGAAGATGCCAAATAGCCAAAGCCGAAAATGTTCATATGACAATACTAGGTTTGACAACACTTTTTTAGATCAGGTTTCATTTTGAAAAGTTTAAAGCTTTGGTGAAAGAGGTTCAGAATTATTAAAATATCCCATTTCAGCACTATAAAATGACCAAACTAAATTACCTAAAAATTACTCTTCCATTTTCTAAATTATATGCAAATTAGAGTTAAAAAAAAAAGACAAAATTCCAACCTGAATTGCAGCATTTTGAAAATGCTGGTTTTTTCTCATCCAAACCTATTTATTTTTCAGGTTATCTTACTGAGACAATGTTTGAGATTTTGATTTTTCATTTCAAGTTACTACGAAACAATTTTTTTGACATCTCCAAAATTTTTTCAGCATAGGAAAAATATTCCCTGCCCATTACTAAGAATAATTTAAACCAGCTCTTTAATAACAGCCCTTCTTGTCATATCTGCTGCTTTATCTGAACAGTCCATTTGTCTTGGAACCAAGTTTCTGTTGGCTACCCCTGACTTGTATCTGATGTGTAAAGTAGAAGTTCAGGCTAGGAAAGATAACTGATATATCAGAAGCCAAGATTCTTTTATTTAATTTGATTCCTTTCATTCCTTTCTCACCGTCTCACCTGATTATAACAGATTTTGCTTTATTTGTCTGACATTTTTAGGGATATGAATTCTAACAGTTACGTTAATACTGAAATGAAATCATGAAGACGGAATCTGAGAGACTTGGAAAAGCTGCAATGTGTTTTCAATACTAAAGATCATGAAAAGGAAACATATGAGAACTGAAATTCAAACCTGTCTTCATGTTATGAATAATGTATTTATCCTGTACAAATTCTTGATGTATAAGGCAGTGATAATTGTAGTAACTGTTGTAGTAATTTACTTCAGTGGCAGTGTAGTATAAATTCTATTTACTTCTGTGCAACTTATGTCCTGTTGGTTGTAAAAGCTAATTTCAGAACAATGGCTGTATAACTGAAAGCATTTTAAGCAAAATTAAAAGAAGCATAGTATGAATAAAGAAGCATGGTACAAATAAAAAGAAGTCTACAAAGTGAATAACAAACAGAACTAGGATCAAAACTATTGGTACCCTTTGTGTCATATGCAGCTAAAGAAAATCAAGCAAAATGTAGAGAAAGCACTTTTCCTGTTGTTTATGAGTCATGTTAGATATAAATCTGGAAGGTGACCTGTCAAGAATTTACCACAAATAAAACCTAGCTTCTTGAACCCCCCACAGAGGAATAACATCTAACCAAAGCCATATTGTAATGCAATTTTCTTGGGGTTTATATCTGAGATAATGCCCTCCCTAATGTCCTACAAGATCTGCCCTGTGGGTGTCCTGCTTCCTCTGTTAATGTGAATAACATTACAGCTACCAGATACACACACAGAGGGTCTACTCCATTATAAGCCCATATTTCCATTTCTTATTTCTTATGAAAACCATTCCCTTCTAAGTGGAATACTGTGTGTTTAGGCTTCCTCCAAAACTAAGTTTTCAGTAGGCTTTGAAGAGAAACTGAATTCTCACCTGTTACAGGGAAGCCAAATCTGGTGGACTACGAGATCTAAGGGATTCTTTCTTCTGGCCTGCAGATGCTGCATTACCTTGACACCACTGCTGGCCAATAGTGGGAACAGGCATCCCCAAAAAACCACACCACACGTATGTATACACACTGTACAGCCACAGCGGACTACCAACAGACAAGAGCACAGCACCTTTATAGTCTCCACGTTCACACCACAAGACTGACATAAACATACAAATGGGCTGATCCTCTTCTCACGCACAGGCTAATCAAACCGAAAGCTTGCTAGCGGATTGCCCACCCAAACACATGCAAACAGGTCCCTCCAGTAGCTGTTCCAGACCTGTAGTCTCTCCAGCAGCTAAGTCTCAGACCCTTGGTCCCTCCACTGTGCCAGCCTATGGTCTCTCTGTCAGCTGGCTCCCACACCTCTTCTCCTGCTCATCAGCTAGTCCAGCTTTAAATTCATGTTCGAATCACACACATAAATGGGCTCCTCCATCAGCGACTGCTACATGCTCGGTTTGTTCAATAGCTGGTATCCAGACAATCTGTCTCTACAGTTGCAGGCTCTCAGACCTGCAAGTCCCTTTGACCTTTGGTCTCTATTTCCAGTTGCTGGCACTCAGACCACTAACTCTACTCACCAGCTAGCCTGCCTTGAAATTTGCTAGCAGATCATATGCACACACATGCACACAGAAGAGAGAGCACACACACATAGGAGGACATTCAATTACCAAGTTTAACAAGAAGATAAGACACCCTATGATGATCAGGCACAGAGAATAGCCTAACAAAAAATGCTGACAGCCACTTGACTGCATGTAGGCAACCTCTTTAACCCCCCCTTCTTCTCCATTTTCCCATGCTTGTTCTTCCCCTCATCTATCTTGATCCTTCCCTTTGGCTGTGTTTGGCTCTCCCCTAAATATCCCAAAATAAGTTTAATGTTTTCCCACATCCCTTAAAACATCCCATAATAAGTTTTATGTCATCTTACAAGCCCTCTCAAATATCCCATTTTAAGTTTGCTCTTTCCCATGAGATCCATGATAACCAGTTACAGAGCTCTGGCTGAACCCCTCAAGGCGTTGAGTGGTTCCCTTAAGGTCCCATCAATCACTGATCTAATAGTACTGCTCTTTGTTACTGTCTTGTTATCACCTCTTCCTCAGGGTTTGGGTATCGGGAGTCTGATTTATTACTTCTCCTGTCTCTTCTCTTAGTCTTATACACTGAATAACCAGTAACCAGATATCCTTACATTCACATATCTTTAGAGGAACCTGGAAAAAAACCCTAATCAAATTGATCCTTTCTATCAGATAAACTTGTGGTTGAGACAGAGCCTGAGTTGCCTTTCCTCTGCAAAGTTAATGAGGCTACTTGAAACACAACACTATTCAACCTGTGGCTGATGAATCTAATTCGGTCCAAGTAGCGAGACGACAGTCCTGAGAATATCTAGTCTCTCTACGCACTCAGACTTGAACTATCAAAGAGACAGGGACATCTAAACAGATTATAAACCATTAGATTGTATCTTTTGGAAGTAAGAGTCCCAAACCAATCTTTGGGCTTCTCTGAGTCTCAGAAAACACCTTACCTAACAAGTGCTGGTGAAAGACAGATTTACAGATTTACAGATTCACAGATGCGTAGGGTTTGGAAGGGACCTCTGGAGATCACCTAGTCCAACACCCCTGCTAGAGCAGGATCACCTAGAGCACATTGCACAGGACTGCATCCAG
>VWZZ01000341.1:478133-495773 GCA_013399095.1 Psophia crepitans
TGCTGGCTCATGGGGAGCTTGTCATCCACCAGGACTCTCAGATCCTTCTCCGCAGCACGTCTTCCCAGCAGGTCAACCCCTAACCTGTACTGCTGTTTGGAGTTGGTTTTCCCTACGTGTAGGATCCTACACTTGCCCTTGTTAAATTTGATAAGGTTTCCCTTTGCCCAACAACACAGCCTGTCCAGGTCTCGCTGAATGGCATAACTGCTGCAGCCAAGTCCATGCTGAAGGACACTGGTCAACAAATTGTGTGGTGGGAAGTCCAAGACCTAGCCTATGAAGTACAAGTTTTGTCATTGCCTGCCATCAGAACAGGATGTCATTCTTTCTTTAGCTGGGGAAACTTAGATATTTAAGTGATTTACAGTCAAGTGAACAGCAGAAGGAAATGCCCTGAACTATGAGTTGTGCTCTGGTCCTGCAAATCTCACTGCACATCATGCGAACCAAGAGCATACAAGATTTGTGAGAATCCCTAAGCAGCAATAGAAGCTGCTTTTTTAAGCACATATCACCTAGCAACAGGGAAAGGGTATACATCAATTGGCATTAATGATGGCTGCTCTGGGAGGAAAGCAGAAGCCCAAACACTGGCCCAGCAGCAAGTACAATTAGGTTGCCCTCTTATTGCAAGCTTCACAGCATGGATACAGGAGATGGCTGATGATTTATTTTCCCTCAGCAGAGGAAGAGTTAGGTGAAATGTACATAAAGGAGGAATTATGCTATGCTGTGCAAAATTTCTGTTTGGCTTGAGAGCATGTGAGCCAAGAAAACAATCACTGGATAGTGCAACGGGAGGAGAAGGGGCACAACAGGCAACATACATTGCTATAGCTATTACTCACCAGATTATTTATTATCCATACACAGATATTATTCATGAATTGGGAAAAAGCAAGGAAAGGACTCAAGTAAATCAAGTGACAGACTATCGAAGCTTACCGGCATGAATTCTAGTAGGGTTCAGGAGCTCCCAGCCTTCCTTGCCATACACGTAATATTTATGTCTGTTATTAAAGCCTCTATGCAAAAACAACACCAGGCTTATTTTAGATTCTGACTTAAGCTTATAGAGAGGACAGCTGACAACCTACTGATTAATTTATAAGTCCGAGGGTTCATCATGTTGTTGATTTCAATATATCATTCGGACAGATTTAGTGGAATGTAAAGAGACACTGTTGTTTTACCCTCAGAAGGAGCCAAAGACTTGGGCATCTGGCATTGGAAAAATCTCAGTCTTAGGTTCACTTCAATTGCTTTTGCAACTGCCTTTTGCATTTTCTTCAAATGATGACAACTGGACTGGCCTTGGTCACCACAGACCACTAGAAATTTCCAAACCCTAAACAAGACATTTTTAAAATTGCCCCCTCTTTAAGAGTACCCATTAGCAGGAATTGGAGATGTTTTCACTAGCGACACCCACTAAAGCATATCTAGCACAAATGCCTAGATACCCATAGATATCCAATTTGCACTCGTGCTGCTCTCCTGATGACATAAGTTGTAGAAGGATCTCAGCTAGTACCACTCAGATATTTTGTAGCATAGAATATAGATGAGAAAAATCTGTGGCTGTTAGGAAGAGAAAAGGAGGCTTCAGGTATGAGTATGTGTGTTTTATCTCGAAGAATGATGGATAGTGTAAAAATACATTTTTTTCTTCTTTTCATACCTGTGCACGTGGATCCTATGAAGTGATTAGTCAGAAGTTCACAGAATCATAGAATCATAGAATATTCCGAGTTGGAATAATCATTATGTCCAGCTCCTGGCTCCACACAGGACCAGCCCAAGCAGAGCAGATGACTGAAAGTGCTGTCCAGATGCTTCTTGAACTCAGCCAAGTTCAGTGCGGGTGCTGTGACCACTTTCCTGGGGAGCCTGTTCCAGGGCCCGACCACTCTCTCGGTGAAGAACCTTTTCTTGATCTCCAACCTAAACCTCCCCTGTCGCAGCTTCAAGCCGTTCCCTCAGGTTCTATCAGTGGTCACCAGAGGGAGGAGATCAGCGCCTGCCCCTTCGCTCCCCTGCGTGAGGAAGCTGTAGGCCGCCATGAGGTCTGCCCTCAGTCTCCTCTTCTCCAGGCTGAACAAATCGAAGGACTTCAGCCTCTCCTCACACGTCTTCCCCTCTAGATCCTTCACCATCTTTGTTGCCCGGTTCAGTCCTACAGATTTACCTGGAACCATAACCAATTAAAATTTTGGTGAAAACCAGCAAAAAAATGGGTTTCTCTTATAGATGTCATCCCATTTATCCACTTTGAGCCCCAGAGTTAACTGGTGGAAGAAATATTCTAGACAGACTTTCAGAAAACTAGATATATTTGTAGGCTACAATTGTACTTGTATTGTAAGAAATGCACATGGTTATAATGGTTTTCTAAAACCAGAAGATATTAAATGCTATTCAAGTTCATCCCATCCCTTTGTGATCATCCTCCAACCTGCTGATAGTGCATAAAGTAAAAGCAAAACCAGAAGGTTGTTTCTATTGTTGGCAAGTCTTAAAAAAGGAGTCAGGTGATTAAGACAGACATAGGTCAGAAAACCCTTGCACAGGAAAACTAATTTTGCTACAGCCCAGATTTTCAGAGGCACCAAATACTGCTTTGTCTCACACAGCAGAGCTTCAGCAGATAATTATTTCTTTTAAGGCCCTGCTTTCAAAAGAAGGTTAGACCAGATGATTCTCCAAGCTTGGGAGATGCAAAGCTAAAACAAAACTGTTACTTCATACAAAAATCTTTATTTTTATTTCCTTATATACCTATATAACTTTGACCCCAAGTCCCTCACCAAGTGTAGGCCACTTGCTACAGGAGAAGGTTCCCTAGTCAATAGCAGTAATGGTGCAGGTAAGTAGGAGCCTTTAACTGTTCTCATCTTCCGGAACTTGCTGACCACTTAGCTCTTTCCCCCTATTTTGTCATATTTAGGACACTTGTTCTGGTTTTTAAGCTTTTGCACTTAATACATTTATCTCATCTCTGATGCTCATAACAATTGTCTGCTGCCACACTTATGAGTTACGATGTTCTTTGTCCTTAGTATGACATCCAGCTACTTTGTCTCTTGCAACATATTGAAAATCATAGGCACAAGCCAGAAAACAGAGGTCAGTTTATGGTTCAACAAACACAGTTGAAATCGAAGCATGTATCAGAAACTTCCCTCTTTCACATCTCTCAGAAATCCTGCAATCCAGATGGACCCAGAGGGTTGATTTTACAGTAACCAACTAAGGAATATTTTCAGTCTTTTCAATTACAGCTTCACATTCTGCCTATTGCAAAATATTTATGCTCCCTTCTCCTCACATATATTTGATACCTCAGCCACAACGAAAGAAATGGTTAAATATTAGAAACAGGAGCTAAACTTCACACGCTGCATGCAGATGCACAGATATGCACAATACAACACACACGCTGCAGGGCACATGAAGTCTGCCTTTGCAAATACCACATTTGTGCATATACTAGTAACAAGGGATAAGCAGTGGTTCAAAACCAGAGGCAACTATTAGGCATATCCTAACTCAAAACTCTGCTTGGGTTTTGACCCTTAGTTCCTAAAGCCACCCTGCCTCACATCAAAGAAAACACATTAAATTACTTTACATCATTGAGATTCAAAGTATACAATAGGTCATCTTATATCTCCGCGGAGCTTTATACTAAACTTTTCTGTCAAAACCAAATATATTTACAATTTGTGGAGATGCTGAACAGAGCCAGTAAGGTCTGATGAGCTCCATGTGCTGTTCCTTCCCAGCAGGGCTTAGCTGGCTCATTTGCATGAATTAGTGATGGAGATCAGAGAGGAACTTTTTAAAATCAGCCGCTTCTCTTAGCTGCTCAACTCTGTGGGTACATAAAACACGTCTGCATCTTGGGGTAATAAAAGTGTTTAGGATTAACTATATTATATGACCAATACGGAGAATTTTATTTGTAAAAGAATGGAGACAAACTTTCTTTGAACCCTGCTGTTGAAGACAGAAGCTCAAGGAAAAAATAAAAGCATAGTTCTGTGCTGAGCTTGTCTTTGTGTGTGGCTACCTTTTTGACTAAGTACCTGCTTGCCCTTAGGGACCATCATCAATTCTGAGAGCTGCAAGTTTGCCTCTCCCTCAGATGCATTTCAAATTAAATGGTACAGCCTAATTCAGTAGGTCATTTCTTTTGGCAGCTACGAAAGAAAAGTCAGAAGTTTAATTCAGATGCCTGTGACGAAAATAAATCCCAGTGAAGGTACACCAGGGTACCTATAGTGTAGTTATACTGGGATCACATATGGCTTATGGTATCTGGAAAGAAGTGTGAATGCAGACGATTCCAAATTGCTCTTGAAGTGTCAGTCTTGTGCGGAAAGAGCAGGGGAGGGGAAAAGAGCAGACCATCTTCAGAACGTACTTCCTCTGCCGGCTCAGCCAACACCATATGCGTCTCAAAGTTCCATATTTCGAGATATTTCCTAACAAATGTATTCTTGCACATATTTATACTGCATATGAATTTATGAATCCCTAGGAGTAGCCTGGAGGATTGCAGAGCCCACCCCCATTTCAAATGTGTAACTAGTGATAAATTCTTTCTGCACCTTATTTCCCTCTCATGCTAAGTGCAGATGGTGCCCAGTTTGGCACTGGCGCAACAGCAGCGCAGGCTGTGCCTGTGCAGTGGTGATCTTCCTAGTTACCGCAGAAATCACAGTGATAAGGATATGGCAAAACTTGGGCTGCCTGTGAAAAGGGGCACATAGGAGAAAGTCTGCAGGAAA
Organism: Psophia crepitans; assembly: GCA_013399095.1. Lineage (NCBI taxonomy): Eukaryota > Metazoa > Chordata > Aves > Gruiformes > Psophiidae > Psophia > Psophia crepitans. The sequence continues at coordinate 482,930 of VWZZ01000341.1, forward strand.
TGGATAAAGTAATGGCTTTTTTCCCCTGTTTTCCAACATATAACAGCAAAATATTTGCATTTGTTAGTATTACCTTGACAGTGAATAAGCTATTCTTGGTTTGTATACTACTGTTCCCTTCAATCACTACTGCATTATATGTTCTCACACGTATGCTACAAATTTTCTTGTTCAGATCCTCACCAGCCACAAGCACTAGAGACATCACTGCGCACACACATATACGTCTTCTGTCTCTGTATATCTGATATTGTTAGAAAATGTGACAAGCAGCAGCCGTAACCGAAACAATACAACCCTCTATAAGCCTGTATTTGACAGCATTATTCATACAAGGGATACGTGGTAACCCTTAAACTGTATAGGACCTTTGTAAAATATAAAGTGGAATTGTGGCCTGATCCTGCTTTCAGTCTGGGATAAATCTAAAGTAACTCTACTAGAATAAATGTATTTATTGATTGATAGACACTACATGACATGGAAACTGAGTGCAATTTAACTTCTAAAGATGTTAAAGATCCACTGAAGGCATGAAGAAGCTGCTGCGTGAAATTATGCAACATTTTTTGTGTGAACAGGCCAAAAGTGCGGCACAGGCTCTTCAACAAAAACTGCTTCAGTGGCTAGAAAAGAAATGATCCTTACTTGTTTCTAAGTCACACCTTCGTAGTCTGGGTTATGAGGTAAAACTAAGAAAATTGTATGTGATTAATTTGACAATCTAAATAGCCAACTGCTGGACCCCAAAAAAAAGATATGCATGAATAGATTGCATACAAAATTATATGTTTGTTCTCTAAAGCAAAAGCAAGATATTTGGGGTTATCGAAATGGAACGCGAGTCTGAAATTCCCATCGTTGCAAAACTGCAATACGGGCCAGTGGCCACCAGAGGGCAGACAGAGCAGTCCCTTACAGCCCGGCTGCGGGGGAGACTCACGCGTTCCCGCACAGAACCGGGGCTGTAAATTGCCAGGGGCTGCTGCAGGAATTAGGAAAATGCAAACTACAGAGTTAGATTTACAAAACCTACCTCATGAGTTTTCAGTGTTAAGAAAGTCTGGTCATGCTCAACTTTCCATCTTTAAATAACTATTCGTAGAACAAGTAAATTAAACAAACAAACAAACCAATGGCGTTTGACACAGAGCCTGAAACGAGCATTTCTTGAAGCGTGTATTAAGCTGTTCATCAATGCTGCATAACTTTTGCCTTTTAGCACTGGCTTAAGGATAAAAGTACGTATCATTTCTCTCTCCAATGAACAGCTTGCTTCGGCTCTTTTTGGATCCTAATGCACGTGTAGTTCTCACAACATCATGGCTATCAAAATCAGTGAGAAATCCAGAGAATCACATCCCAGCCCTCTTCACTGAAATGCCCACATCCCTCTATTTTCTCCACCACGATTAGGCGAAAATATGAATTAGAGAAATTACTTTTCTCCCTATTTAGCTGAGCTGGCCTCCCCTTTTCTCAGCCCGCTGCCATGCAGGTAATGGAAACACAACTTTAATCAGTTAGAAATGACCCTTCTATCTTCTGTTTCCACAGGCTCCATCACATCACCACCTGAAGCATATTCAGTTTCAGCATGGAGGGGGTACTGGTTTAATAGCTGCCTCTGCAAATCTTCATCTTTTCTGCATTAGCCACCAGGAAGGTTAAAAGAGCTTCTGGCCTGAGATCACACATCTGCCAGGGACTATTTCATCTGTCTGTCAGAGCCATGAAGTGACTTTACTCTGCGAGCTGAATAAGGCAGATTATGCTTCTAATTCAAGACGTGCCTTGGTGCAAAGCTCCTTCCTCTTTTTACCCCAGCAAAAGGGATAGTTTTCTTTATCCCACTTTCCACATAACTGCTGCAGCACAGGGACACCTTTGACAGTCCTTGTTTGTAGGATGGTAGAAGCAAGCAGGCAACAGGGCACTGGGGTAAGAGAGGAAAACTGTGGCAAGCTCTCAGGAAAGGCCGTTGGAGAGGTAGAAATGGACATGGAAGAATTCTTAAATGATGATGTTTGTTACTGCCGCCTCATTCCTGTTTTTGCCTTCTGACTTCCACAGCACTTTAGAAGTAGAGCTGGTTGTGACAAGCTTATTCTCTATATTCTCCATGACACAAGATAGGACCAAAAGCACAAGTGTTTTACTTAGCAGTCTTTAAAAAGCCTTTAAAACATGCATACACAAATCTACAGGCCCTGCTGGGATGAGTGCTGAAGGACCTGGCTGATAACATCTCAAGGCCACTCACTGCAAAGGCCAATGATACCCTGGGCTGCATGAGGCGGAGTATGGCCAGCAGGTTGGGGAAGGTGATCCTTCCCCTCTGCTCAGCACTGTGCATTTTCCTCACACCTGCAGTACTGCGTCCAGTGCTGGGCTCCCCAGTACAGGGGAGAGACTGAGCTACTGGAGAGAGTCCAGTGAAAGGCTACTAAGATGATGAAGGGTCTGGAACATCTCTCATATGATGAAAGGCTGAGAGAGCTGGTACTGTTCAGCCTAGAGAAGAAAAGGCTCGGAGAGGATCTCATCAGTGTGTACAAATATCTGAAGGGAGGGTGCAAAGAAGATGGAGCCAGGCTCTTCTCAGTGGTGTCCAGTGACAGGACAAGAGGCAATGGGCACAAACCGAAACAGAGAAGGGTCTGCCTGAACATAAGGAAGCACTTTTGACTGTGACGGTGACTGAGCACTGGCACAGGTTACCCAGAGAGGATGAGAAGTCCTCTTCCTTGGAAACATGGTCCTAGGAAGCCTGCTTTAGATGGCCCAGCCTGAGCAGGGGTTGAACCAGATGACCTCCAGAGGTCCCTTCCAACCTCCACCATTCTGTGATTCCATCATTTTGTGATATCCACCTTTCCCTGATCCCTTTGTCACATCAGCACATAACAACCACGGTAGCCTGGTAAGGGAGCTATACAGAGAGATTATCAGGGTCCTTCGTCCTCCCAACTAGTTGTTTCCCAAAGAAACTCACTAACGTGGAGATACAAGTGGCAGAGATATATCGAGCTTAGTACTGATAGATTTACATGTGGAGGGACCTCTTCTGTGTGAAGATTTACAGGGTAGAAGCAAGGTCCTAAGCCTTTTTCCTCCAGTCAGCACACCCTCTATAATAACAACTAAGTCAGGTCATTCCCATAGTATCTTAAAACCACAACTCTAAATCTTCCATAGTATTTTTTTGGAAGGAAATAACAGAGTTTTTCAACAGCTGAGTAATTAATGAAATGAAGGAAAAAATTCTGCCGAGCCTTTCCATACATTCAGCTCTAGACTAAGATGAAACGTGAAAAAGAAACACCGAAAAAAAATTTTCAGAATATATTAAACTTGTGAACTCTGGGAATTACTGAAACAGCTATATCATTTATACGTGGCACAAACATTAAAGTGTAGTTCACTTTAATGTGATGGCCAAGCCATCCATGTTAAAAACAAACCAGTGGCCCAAAATCATAATAAACCAATTACCGGCTCTACTGGATAATAATAACACGACAGTGCATTTAATAGGTATCGAGGAAAGCTATTTATGTATTATCGCTTGCCAAAAGACTTGCTTCCAGCTTTTTTCACACTGCTTTTCCAAGAAAAGTAGGACCTCCGGCTAATTTTGCCCTGTCTGGTGAAAGAAACAACAGAACAAAAACACTCTTTTCAAACGCATCCATTTATTTTGATGCCAATTCAACTCAAACAAAAACCACATTGAGAGAAAAGAAAAGGTCAGCAGAAGAAAGTAAACCAGATCAAAATCTATCACCATGTCTGTCAAACACAGGAAGGCAGAAACATCCAGTAAGCCAACTAACCAGAATCCAAGCTCCATCAGTGGCCACTCCAACTGTTTCAAAGGATGGTGTGAAAATCCCACACAAGGCCTAAGCAAAAGATATTGATTCTCTCTGAGAATGGGAATAAGAAGTGGCAATTCACAGAAGTCCTGCTGCTGTGCTTCCTACCTTATTTGAAATGTTCTAGGCTTAGCCAATTTGTCAAGAATTGAACTGACACCCACATAACTTGACTCAATTCTTCCCAACTGAATTTTCTGTAATGAACTGGCTTTTGGCTTGGCTTGTGGCTGTATTTGTTTGTTTATTCAGGAGAGGTAAAACAACCCATCACCTGTGTCTTGGGTCCCAGCTCCAAAGTGTGTTCTAACATCCTCCCCCCTCACACACTAGGTAACCATCTGCTGACATCACCAGTTGCCTCATTCTGTGTATCACCCTGAAAGATCCCTAACACCCTCTCACTGCGATGTGAGGCCAAAGCATACTCACAGTGCACTGCACTGAAGGAGGAAGTAGGCTCATAGATGATAGATCTGCTCTACACAGTTTCCTACTAACCTTTTCTTCTGCAGACAGACAGACAATAAAGCTTTGGAGGAGAAGGGCTAGTCTGTAGATATTGTCTTCTGCTTTGGAATAATATCTTTGGGATTTTGTCAACACAATATTTGAAAGGTTATTACATCTAGAAATTAAGTTTTACTTAGGTATCATTCCTCAGGACATAAATGTATTGTTTTCTTGTACCTTCCCCACTAGAAGCTTTTCCTTGTCAAAAGGCTCGTAGTGAGAGAATTAATTCTCTTAGCCATGGATTTCTGAAAGCTCTGGGGCTGAAATGTGTATGATCGTGTTTCCTACTTGAGAGAGACATCACAGAATCATAGAACGGTTTGGAGGGACCATAAAGTTCACAGAATCACAGAATCGCAGAGGTTGGAAGGGACCTCGAAAGATCATCTAGTCCAACCGCCTGCCAAGGCAGGGCCACCTAGAGCACATCATACAGGATTGTGTCCAGTCGGGTTTTGAATGTCTCCAGAGAAGGAGACTCCACAGCCTCTCTGGGCAGCCTGTTCCAGTGCTCTGTCACCCTCACAGTGAAAAGGTTTTTCCTTTTGTTAACCCGGAACCTCCTATGCTCCAGCTTGGACCCGCTGCCCCTTGTCCTATTGCTTAATGACACCGAGAAGAGCCTGGCTCCATCTTCCCGACACTCACCCTTAACATATTTATAAACGTTGATAAGGTCACCCCTCAGCCTCCTCTTCTCCAAGCTAAAGAGACCCAGATCCCTCAGCCTTTCCTCATAAGGGAGACGTTCCACTCCCTTGATCATCTCTGTGGCTCTGCGCTGGACTCTCTCTAGCAGTTCCCTGTCCTTCTTGAGCTGAGGGGCCCAGAACTGGACGCAATACTCCAGATGCGGCCTCACCAATGCAGAATAGAGGGGGAGGAGGACCTCCCTCGACCTACTGACCACACTTCTAACCAGATCATCTAGTTCCAAGCCCTCTGCCATGGGCAGGGACACCCTCCACTAGACCAGGCTTCCCAAAGCCTCATCCAACCTGGCCTTGAACACTGCCAGGGATGGGGCCTCCACAGCTTCTCTGGGCAACCTGTTCCAGTGCCTCACCACCCTCATTGTAAAAAAATTCTTCCTAATATCTAATCTACAAACTCCCCTCCTTCAGCTTAAAGCCATTCCCCCTTGTCCTATCACTACAGTCCCTGATAAACAGCCCCTCTCCAGCTTTCCTGTGGGCCCCTTTAGGTACTGGGAGGCTGCTCTAAGGTCTCCCTGAAGCCTTCTCTTCTCCAGGCTGAACAGCCCCAACTCTCTCAGCCTGTCTTCATACAAGAGGTGCTCCAGCTCTCTGATCATCTTTGTGGCCCTCCTCTGGACTTGCTCCAACAGCTCCATTTCCCTCTTACCTTGGGAGCCCCAGAGACAAACACAGTACTCCAGGTTGGAGAGTGAAATAGAGGGTGAGAATCACCACCCATGGTGGTCACACTTCCTTTGGTGCAGCCCAGGATATGGTTGGCTTTCTGGGCCGCTGTAGTGGTTTCACCTTGGCTAAATGCCAGGTGCCCACCAAGCCGCTCTATCACTCCCCTCCTCAGCAGGGCAGAGAGAGGAGAGAAAAAAAAACCAAGATCGAAAACCAACTCCAAAATCATGGGTTTGGATAAAGGCAGTTTTAANAGGAGAGAAAAAAAAAACCAAGATCGAAAACCAACTCCAAAATCATGGGTTTGGATAAAGGCAGTTTTAATATAGCAAAAGCAAGACCACGCACAGAAGCAAAGCAAGGAAAAACAAAAGATTATTCTCTACTTCCCATCAGCAGGCGATGTCCGGCCACTTCCTGGGAAGCAGGGCTTCCAAAAGCGTAGTGGTTGCCCCGGAAGACAAAACGTTATCCTCCACTGTTATCCTCCACTATCTATTGCCAGCCCTTTAGCCTAAGTGGCCTCACTGGGCTATAATGACCTTGGCTTCTTCCGCCAGGGAACTGGGTCGGTTTGCCAGGGAACAGAATTGTAGCTTTGGACTAGTGCAGCTGCAGGGACATGGGTTCTGTATGTTCAGAAGGTTTTTGATGAGGAGGTACAGACTGCTACCTGTCAGTGGGGCTGGTGTTGTAGGATGAGTATGACTGCAGATGGGTGTAAGTCTTGTACATGCATTATGCATTTGGAGCTGAATGCAATCAGATCACGATCTGGTGCTATGGACAATGGTTGAAATACCAGGAGAGTAATGGAATAAAATTGGTGGTGTAGATCCCTGCTTCAGTGGGCAGTTGCTGTTGTGGAACTGCAAAGAGAAGCTGTAAACTGTGGCACCTCCCTACACGTGCAACAGCCAGGGGCAAAAAAAGCTACTAGTCACAGGCCCCAGCTGTAATTCTGGCAACCAGAAACACGTTTCCCAGAAAGGTTAATCAAACTGGATAGAGAGGAAGTTCTGCTAAGGTCTCAACGGTGTGGGCTCAGAACAGCATTACATTACAGAACCACAGCAGTCCTGCTGGAAGGAACGTCTGCTATCTGTTTCTTGCCCACTTGCAGATTGTGCATCAACAACTCTGAACATTTTTCTGTTTGCAAGCCGGTAGTACTTGAATCTGAGTCATCAGTATAATATTCCCATAGTGCTCATGTAGATACCATAGCAGACCACCCAACACTCTAAAAACTGCCAGTGTGACAGAATTTTTTCACTCAAACATGCTACATCAGCTTCTTTTCTTACAGTACAACAGCCCAAACCTCCAGACATCCTAGAAGAATAACATATTTCAAATATTTTCAAATTAGTTTCTTACTTTAATAAGGCAAAGCACAATCTTTTGCATTTCACTGACATATGCCTGAGAAGAAGAGGGCTTCATCAAAGTACCCTGATTGTCAAAGCTTTGCCAGGATAGCAAACACATACCAGAGGGATGAATGTATATTGCTCCTTTCTCCTTGAGACTCTCCTCAGAGTTCTCTTCCATTGTAAGATCCATATCCAAAAGCTAGCAGAGTTAAGTGCTAGCAGTGAAGAAGTGGCTTAAAGCTACAACTCAAAATGTAAGGAGGTAAAACAAAGGCTTCTCAGCCTTCTCCATGTGATGAGGCATTGGTTTTCAGTCAAAAGGAGCCTTGTCACTGTTTGAGGAGAGCAGAGTGGATTCAGGGCTTCCCTTTGCATCTGTGAACTTCTATAGAATGTTGTTACACACCCATATTGGGCCTGTCACAGAGCAAACAGGCTCCTGAAGGATTCCTCAGGAAAACAGGATTATCCCAGAAGAAGCATGGCACAGATACGAGGGAATGCTCTGCCGGCTCTTGGTGGAGTGGGAAGAAGCAGTAATGCTTCTCCATATACTTCATCTAAGAAGTTGCTGGTGTTTTTCAAGAGAATACTCTCAATGCTGTGAACCAGAGCTTCACCGGGTAGAAAGTACAAGTCCTGGTGTTTTTCTCTTGCATAACAGCAGCTCAGAACAGAGGCAACTTGTTCAGCTATGCTGCCTGCACGGTGTTCTAGAAGGCAGAGTGGTTTACACTAACCTAATACAGCACTGCTCCTCACAAAGAGCCGATCAACCAGTGTTGAAACACAACTTCGCTCAAGGGAAAGGAGGACTAAAGCATTTACGCCTGGCACAGAGGTAGAAAGACAAAAATCATGGCAAATAAGGAAAAAATTCTTTTCTGTGAGAAGTATCATGGGTTTAATATCATCCTTTTTAGAGCGGGACTGGAACTTGGCATTGAATCTAAATTCGCCAAGTGAGACTTTCACAAGTGAGACTTTCTGAGTCCAAGTCCAAACTTTCTCCTCCCATTACTTGAAAATTTATTCCTAGCTTCTGTTCATCAGTAATACAAAGCAACAGTATCACAACTCTTTCATCTGCCTCTTTTTTTTTTGGTTTGTTTTATTTTGTAACCTGGTACAAATAACCAGTAGCAGTAGTAAAAGCAACCATTGCTTCCTGTTGACCCTTGCCTGAATTAGGCAGAACTCATCTATGTTTCCTCCTTAGGATCCAGATGTGCTAACAAAATCTTTGATATTTCATATTTTATGCCTGTATCTTCCCCTGGAAGCTCAAATGCAAAACATGATGCTGCTGCATCACCTGCCCCACTACTACAGAGAAACTGAGGGACCTGAAATCGTACCAAGAACCTTTGAGTGCAATGAGGTACTAACTCCACTTCAAATTCCTTCCCATCCAACTGTCCCACAAGACAGGTAAGAACAGAACTAGTAAAGGTAAATGATTTCATTAAAAGTATTTGATATATGAATACTGAAAGTATTTTCTAATGGTTATGTTTTTCTGGCAAGACGCAATTTCTTCTTTTCTCACAATTGTTTCTTTTTGTTTTAATGAGAGAAAACATTTTCAATTTTGTTCAGTAGTCTGTCAGTTCCTTGGAAAGTACGTAGCTTACATCTGAAAAGAGGGCTGCTAAAATACATGACACTGTGACTTGAGGGCTCAAAATCTCCTGAAATAACTCTCAAAAAGAATAAAACCAACATGTACATTGTATTTCTAATTTGGAAAAAATGAGCATGTTTCATAAACTGCCCACCAACATTTATCATGTTATTCTTTGATCTACTTCTGTTTTGAACCCTTTTTTTTTTCCAGATTACAAGCTGACCTAGAATTATGGATATAAACTTTAAAATTAAAATTTAAAATTCCAGGAAGCCTGCCTTTTACTTTCCTAGTCATCAATGTGTAATTGGGAAGTTTCAGGAATCAATGCCTTTTTACTATATTTTACAGGCCAAATTACACTGTTAGCTAGGGGGCAGGCTATGGCAGAATTCCTGCACTTTATAAAGTTCTGGGAAGCTGAACCTCCATGCTGTTCAGTACTCCTGACAATTAATTTTTTTAATCTAGATTTCTGGTTTTACATACATAACAGATTCCAGACATAGCCTCAAGTCCTCCAGTGTTTGTTCACATGAGATTTTATCACTTTTGTTAGAAAATTAAATCTTATTTTCCATCTCACTGGATGGTTAACCAGTACTTCTAACTTCTTCCATTATTTGTAATGTTTCATATCCAACCTCTGAATTCCAGTCAAAGTATTTTGATATTATTGGACTATCACCCTTGTCAAACTGTGTCTTGATGCCACCCACTTACATATCTTCCCTGAGGCAAGATTTTGGTTTATTCCTTGCATTACAGGAGTTTGGGTGAATTTCCATCTGAACAGTTTTAACTATTGACAGACTTGAAAGTTCACGGAATTGTAGCACTGATCTGAATTTTAGTGAATCTACAGGAAAGATTCATGTTGGCTACATAGGATACCCAGCAAAACGAAAAATTAAGCTTAGAACAACGCTAGGATCTGAACGCACCAACAAAGCATCTTTCAGATGACAACTATGACAGACTCAACTCAGAAACACAAACAAGAAATAAGCATGGCCAGGCCTTAACATTTCTTTTCCCTGTGAAGAGGAAAATCTGTGTTTTACATTTTTCTGCTAACAAATACACATTCACATGAACTCACCAATTTATACCTGGAAAGAAGGTGGCTGCATCTTTTACAATATCATACATGTTTTTAAAATGGGGCATTTTTTTCTAGTCACATAATTACAAATAAATAAATAAATAAATAAATAGAACACAGTTGTTCTTAGTCTTTAAAAATACTACATCCATTAATTTTATTGCATTTCTCATCTTGGACTACAGTATTTGTTACCAATATGTGCATTGATAAACAGCACCTGTGAACAACCAGAGGCATGTATGTGTATTTGTATAATGCTAGGTTATATACATACAAAGAAGGCACTCTAAGGATTGTACCCTCTCATCAGACAGTCAGATTCAGTGTTGATATCCTAAGATGATGTAATTAGTTACTTATATGTTTATTGGGCAAGAGTTAATTAAAAAAAAAGTTCAGCCATTCCCACCCCCCAAAAAATTCATTGAATTCCAAATCAGTACGTTGCTCAGTGACTATGTCTACGTTGGCAAGTATTGCAGACTACAGGAGATGTGTAGAGTGAAAAAGTTGTTGCTGAGGACCTGAGGTCCAGAAAGAATGCATGTCAGGTGTTCTTTACTTTGTATTACCTCCAGTGTGATTCCAGGGACTGGGGGTCCATTTGTGGCTGTGGTGCCCCCCTGGTACATTCCCAGAGCACATCTTCCAGTTAATGTTATCCAAAGGGAACCCAGTTCATGTACTCCAAGACCCTGCAAAACAGAGACCATTGTGAGATTCATGTCAAAAGCGCACTCCTGATCCAAACTAAAACGCCAGTGTGAATGCACCCTATGTGACCTCATATAGAGGCAGATCCTAATCCTCATCCCTCTAAGAACTCTTTCCCACAGACCTTCTGGAAGGTGTTGGCAACCCCCACCCCAGATGTGCTGACTCCATGCACTGATCAAACCAGTTACTGCAGCCCTTCACAAGCTCACAATCTAAGACACTGTCTTCATGCACTCTGGTTTGAGCTCCCCACAACAAAACAAATTTGAAGGGAAAAACGTAACTTCTTTATACTAATGGAGGCACTAGCAAAGTAATGCTCTGATCCCAGAACGTTAACTCTTTTTTTTTTTTCTTTCCCTGTCAGAACGAAAGAGCTGAAAGCTGGCAGCTGGCTGTCAGAATTCAGAATGCACCTATAACTATGGGGGTTAGAAATGGTAATAGTCTCTACTAAACCATTGACTGCATTGCTGAGACTCTTAAGGACTGTTCATGGTACACTCTTTAAAACTTTGTTCACCCTAGCCCTGATTTGATATTCTCTGGGTAGAGACGCTTTTTTTCTGTATCCTTGAGATCTTCAATGTCACTGGATCAATATCAGCTATAAGTTTCTTCGTGAGAAGGAGACTTGGAAACATTTTAAGCTTAATAAAGTCCTGTTTGTGCTGAATGGATGATCAGACCTTTGTGTGCAATGCTTCTCTTTTCCAAGGTAAAGTGGTTGTTGTGCAAGTTAGTAACCTATAGATAGCAGTCAGCAGGAATGATTTATTAATGTTTCCACTGAGAATCAGCTTAACGAATACAAACGCCGCAGACATGCAGCTGACTTGGCATCTGCCTGCCCAGTTCAGAAAGGGGAAATGAGGCTTCAGATGATACTTCAGTTCCATCTGATGCTTGAGTTCCTTCGGAAACTTAAAACCAGAACAGCTTTCTGATCATTTATGGCACATCAGATTCTTTCTTTGCTTCATCGTACAATACACACATATTGCCCTTTGCATCCTGCCAAAATGGATGAAGGAGCAGCATCAACCAGCCACAGAGTGGTGCTGAACCACAGGAAAGGAGCTACATGATCGGAGGGCACTGCACTGCCAGAAACTACAGAGAATAAAATACAACACAGCAGCACTGTCTGTCTTGTAGATCATGATCTCTCCCATAGATTTCCCTAAGATCTGTTTAGATATCTAGGACTCTGCCACCGTTTGAGTCTAAACATACTCTGAGAAGAAGTTTTTGTAGCCATCATTTTTTTCTTCCTTAAAAGCCTATACTCGTAACACAGGTCAGGATTGTAATGCTCATTGAAATGCTCATAGCCACATAATAACAAACCCATTTCCTCTCACAATTTAGGAGACGTAGGCCCAGGGATATTATTCGACCTTTGGATCCATGTAAGATGAAGTCAGAATTAACGGAACCTTACACCACCGTAAGCCTGATCCAGACAGCAGCTAGAGAGTGGCATTTTTTCCCACTATAGCTTAATAAAAAACACCCTCTCCTTCCATCTCCAAAGCAATGATTGACACTAGGAAAGAGTAACAACATCTCTGCTTAAACAAAGATTTCTTTAGCTGACACACCCCACTTCTCCAGGAATCAGACATCCAGAAACCTTGAGCAACACCATACTTTGGAGCACAGGGCAGAGAAACCCAAGGTAATCAGGAGCAAGTTGGAATATCTGCATGACTCACCACAGCCTGTGCTGTGATAGTGTGTGGGGTTGACCGTGGCTGAAGTCCAGGTGCCCCCCAAAGCTGCTCTATCACTCCCCCTTCTTAACTGGACAAGGGAGAAGAGGTGTAATGAACAGCTCATGGGTCAAGGATAGGGAAAGGTTGTTCACTAATTATTGTCCTGGGCAAAACAGACCAGACAGAGAGAGGAATTAATCTGATTTATTACCAAGCAAACACAGAGCAGACCAGTGAGAAATAAAACCAAATCTTAAACCACCTCCCCCCACCCCTCCCTTCTTAACTTCACTCCCAGTCTCTCCCTGCTCCCTCCCAGCGGTGCAGGGGAACAGCGATGGGGGGGTTACGGTCGGCTGATCACATGTTGTTTCAGCTGCTCTTCCCCTGCTCCAGCATGGGGTCCCTCTCACAGAAGACAGTCCTCCATGAACTTCTCCAATGTGAGTCCTTCCCACGGGCTACAGTCCTTCACAAACTGTGTCTGCAGGAGCAGACTGCTCCAGCATGGGTCCCCCC
>VWZZ01000341.1:496085-523610 GCA_013399095.1 Psophia crepitans
TAGCGTCTTTTTGTAGAAGCTGCCCCTCTTGTGCCCCCCTCCCCCCCCCCCCTTACCAAAACTCTGCCACACAAACCCACAACAGATAGCAGTGCAGTGGTTACACCACAAATGCACTCCTGGTGCTCTGCAGCCATGTCCAGCTGGTTGACTCATCACTAAAGAAACACTCAGTATCAGAAAAAGATGGTACTACAGATGAGGTCTAGCTAAAGCAAGAATCGGGGCCACTCAGTAATGGACGGACTGACAACAAACACAAATATGGGTGCTGGTTCCCAACCCATTCACCTAGTAAGTCTCTCTGGTTTCATATGAATGAATACAGCACAACAGTAAAACATCCCCAGGGTGACCATCCCCATCACATACCAAAACAGTTCACTATTTCCTTGATAAGATTTTCAGAAAATCCTGGACAACTGAGTCAAACTTAAATCACTGGCTCTGGCTCTTAGAAAATGATAGAATATCTCAAGCTGGAAGGGTCCCATAAGGATCATTGAGTCCAACTCTCTGCTCCTCACACGACTTACCTCCTTAATAAGAAGACAGTTGGCTGTGCATGTGTTCTCCTGACTGGAAAACTGATGCCAATCAAAAGAAAAGGAAGCTTCAAATTTTCAGTGAGCTTGGTGTCCATTTTTACAACACAGTAAACTAAAACTATGTGAGGTGAACGTGCTTGATTTCAAATGACACAGATGTATGGAAATGCACTGAATATCCTCAGCCACTAGCACATCCATTGAAGTGCCTGACACAGCCTGCATTTAGTGTGAATTACAGCAACTAAACAGTAACATTTCTCACCCCTCTAGAGATGGAGAGGGGAGGTTTTCAAAGCTGAAATAAAAAATCTGAAATCAGTGGGAATTAGATGCTAAAGCTGCCATCTGCACCATTGCATACATTTGCTGTCCATATGCTGCTTACACAGTACTGAAGGGCCAGTGAAGGTATCTACATGCTGGCAGCTGAGACTCAGTTACACTGCGAGATGTACATGCTGCGCGTACCTATCAGCGTCTTTCTTCCTCTCACTGATCAAAACATAATGGACTTCACTCAATCTTCATTAAACAATTGCCAATCACTGCTGTACTTACTTCTCCTAGTGCCAGTTCACCATAATAGCATCACCCAGAATAAGCCTGAGTAACTCAGAGCCAAGAAAAAAAAGCCAAGTTGTCATTGTTTAAAAGACTTCAAGTAAACCATCATTGTTGCTGCTGTTAAAGGACATTTTGTTTGGTTGGGGTTTTTTATTTCAGATATAAAGAGCTCAGAGAATCCTTGCACTGCTGCAAGCTTCCCTGGGGAGCAGAAAGGGAGCATGGAGGAATTGTACCACCTGTGTTGCCAGAAGACCGCAGGTCAAAGGACAAGTTTCCATGTACATTTGTTAAAAGACATCAGCGTTATGGCCGTGGTGTAGACCCTTCGCAAAGGCAGGCCCGACAAATACTTCTCACAGTCAAGATATTTAAATGATGAGGTTTTAACAAGAATAGCAACAGACAGCTAACAGGTTAGACAGCAATGTAGACCAAGACATGCAAATATCTGCATTCAAAAAAATGGGCAATTTAAGCTTCTTTTTCACATTTCCCTAAATATTAATGTGGGTATGTATTAGTACCCACAAATCTCTGCACAGTGTTTCGCTGAAACACTTAAAGTTCCAAATTACTATATTCATTGTCTGCCCATCAGTTGATAATTATTTACTGTTGGCTGTTGTCCCAAGCACCCCTTCTGAGCTTATAAACGTCACTGCTAGCCTCGTTTACACTGATGCTCAGCATCCACAAATCACATACGCATAAACATGAAAAGTCAGTGCTCAGCTTTTTCAGAAAGCTGTCGTAAAAGAAGAGATCTGTCTAGACAACAGCTGAGAGAAAGAGCTCTCGGGTATGCTTTCTGAGTCAGGGCTCCTTCTCCTAGCTGCTTACCACAACTAATTTCTTCTCTAGAATACATTTGGGTTGGTGCCTCTTCCACTGAAACCAGTTCCAAAACTTCTGGTTTATCACGATAGCATTAGTAAAAAAGGGGGGAAAAAAAACAAACAACCAAGACTGACTGATAGACAGATAGGTAGGTAGGTAGGCAGGCAGGCAAATGGTGATGCCAAATCTCTGTTGTTCAGACACTCGGGTAGGTTTCAAATCACCATTACTGACTTACAGGAAAGCTCTGAAGGTAGAACATGCTGTTGCTTAGGGCTGACTTGGAGAAGTTTGAGGGTAGCCTTCAACCCTGCAGGCTTCCCTGGAGAACAGGCATGGAAGACGCAGACTAGGCATCTGCATGGCTGTCCAAGTGCTAAAACATGGTTCAAAGGCTGGAAACATGCCTTCCTGTCCTTGCCCTTCTCTTCATTATTCTGAACCAGCCTCTCTGTAAAATGATCATAGAATCATAGTATATCTTGAGTTGTAAGGGGACCATAAGGATCATAAGAGTCTAACTCCCCACTCCTCACAGGATTACCTAAAACTAAACCATATGACTGAGAGTGTTGTCCAGTTGCTCCTTGAACTCTGACAGGTTTGGTGCTCTGACCACTTGCCTGGGGAGCCTGTTCCAGTGACCAATCACTCTCTCAGTGAAGATCCTTTTCCTAATGTCCAACATGAACTTCCCCTGACGGAGCTTCATTCCATTTCCTTGTGTCCTGTTACTGGTGACCAGAGATATATAACTCGGAGATATTCATGTCTCAGCTTTCTCTTCTTCAAGCCAAACAAATCAAGTGAACTCTGCCACTCCTCCTAAGTCCTGCCCTCGAGACCTTTCACCATCTTGGTCGTTCTCCTCTGGACACACTCTAGTAGTTTGATGTCCTTCTTACAGTGAGGCGCCCAAAACTGTACACAGCACTCGAGATGGGGCTGCATCAGTGCAGTGCAGGGTGGGGCGATCACCTCCTTTGACTGGCCAGCGATGCTGTGCTGAATGCACTCCAGGACACGGTTGGCCCCCTGACTCATATTCAACTTGCCATCAACCCAAACTCCCAGATCTCTTTACACGGGGCTGCTCTCCAGCTTTTCGTGCCTCAGTTTGTACATATAATCAGGACTACCCCATCCCAGGTGGAGAATCCTGCACTCACTCTTGTTAAATGATGCTGATGGGACTTCCATCCACAGAGGATGACAAGGTGCTGTGATCCCACACTGATAAGATTGGAGCAAGAATTATAATGAGCTTGAAGCAAGAATTTTCATAGCTCTTGTGTTTTTATTTTCTGAATATGCAGTCCCTTGTATTATCTGTTGTTCAGGCACACTAGAACCCCGATCCATCCAAGCGAATCCCACTCTGAAGAGAAAAAGAAGTCCAGAAACAAGCCTTTCCTTATCCACAAGGTAGAGAATGCTTAAGCAGCCTATAGTTTGTGTAGTTTGTGTAGCTGTCTTTACATTGCTACCTTCACACTGCAAGCAAGCAAAGGTTTTGGCCAACTCAGGCATAGAACCTAATGAGAAGGAAGATGGGTCCCAGTGACTACATACCCCATGTCAGAAACCCAACTTAGCAGTCAGAAAGGGAGAAGAGGTTTGCAAGCTACTTTATTGACCCATGTTCATGACATCCATTTGTTGTTTGTCTTGGACAATTCTTACAGTAAAGTGCTACTGCAGAAGAGTTTTTCAGAGCATAGCCAGATGCCTGACAGTGCTATTGTAGCGGCAAAATGGAGTAGCCTTTCCTCCACACTGTTTCTGTATTACACAGCTTAGCTTCCAGGTTAAGTATCAGAGCTACAGCACCCCAAGGGCACCACCTTCGCTGATCTTAATGAAACCTACCAGAGATACAGGCTAGAAATTTATTAGAATCTCACTCTAGTGTAAACAGTCATAGAAGAGAAAGTTGAAGTGGGCAAGATGTAAATGAAGTATTTTTGTGGCTATGCCTCTGACCGGACTGACACAAATTTCAGTGAGGAAGTATGAGAGAACTAAATAAATATGTTTATAACACAGCTTGTAAATAAAACTTCAGGAAATATCCACAGTGAGAATTGTTTGGTTTTTATGGAGCAAATATTGCTTTTTCATCAGAACCATACAAAACCACTTAAATAAATACCCACAGTTAGGGTTCATTTAAGTAAACCTTCTACTAAATAAGACATTAATAGAATATGCTGATATTGGTATTTTCTATATATGTGCAGGACTCTGGGCTGTGAAAGTACACTACACAGAGCAAGCACCAGGGTCACAGACTCTGGTTCTAACCTAGCGGTAAGCGGGTTGTGTTTGCCTGGGCTTCATTTTTTCAGTCATTTTGCAAGATGTCTATGAAAATTTATAAGAAAAAAGCACAGACTGTGTTTTCCAGTGCACGTCTACATAACTAATCTGTGGCTTTTACTCATGCTGGCAAGTTTCCTGTGTATAAAACTATAGAAGCCAAAGGAATTTTTGATAAACAAGGGTCTGGCAAAGTTGGCTTTAAGAAGAAAATTAAATGATGTGCCACCCAGCAGACGCCAGCGTGCAGGGAGAGCATAGGCAGAACAGGTCATGAGAGTTTCTTTTTCCAAGAGATGGAGTCACAGCCAGGCTCATGTTGGAAGGGACCTCTGGAAATCACCCAGTTCTAACCACCACCCACAGCCAGGCCTCTCTCCAAGTTACAACCAAACTACTACAACTACACACGCTTTTCTGAGTGGGAGACACAGTTTCCAATGCAAAACTCATCCACCTCTTGATTCAAAGTCAGTACAAGGCACAACTACTGCCACTTTGCAGAGGTACTGCTCCAAAAGACCTCACATGCAATGTATTATTGAGCCACGCCACCCACATGCATCACACACAGAAGCAGTATCCTCACAAGCACAGTAGCTGAACTAGGCAAAAGCTAAGCATTTCCAGGTTAGTAGGTTTTCATTTTCATGCTGGAAAGAGAATTTGTGTCATGGCAATCCTACATATGCATTGATCATCCCAAATCAGCATTCAGACCTCTTAAATCCCCGGATTTGGCTCTAAAGTGAGCAGTGCTGCTCCATAGTGGCATGGTCTGTCACAAGGGAGCACCCTCAGCATCAGCCATCCTGTCAGAAGGGCACATGGGACTTGCCTTCAGGATGGAAGCTGGGTACTACTGTGGTGTGATGGGGCTGAAAGGGGAGGAGGGGAGTCTCAGTGCTTTTAAGATGGAGGTGCTCGGCACCTCTGAGGACACAGCATTGTATGGGAGCTGCAAGGCCAAGTCTGACCACAGATGCCTGTGTTGCTCAACCGACAGCACTCGCAGCACAGAAGCACACACCACACTGGACAGTGCTAATGTGGGAAAGTGCTTTGAAGAGGAAAGAGAAGACAATAATAATTCTGAACTCGTGGTTAGATCCAGAGTATTGTGAGCACATTCCCATTGGGCTGTGCTATAACCCCAAGCCTTGGGAGCCCGTCGAGCCAGCCATAAAAGTCAAACAAATCCTTTCCGATTCAGCATCCTTTCTCTTCCTTTCTTGCAGTCAACGTCACTTCTTCAGCCATGCAATTAAGGCCGTCCATTCCTTTTAGCCACAGACACTTAATTACACCCTATGGGACAAATTCAGCTTTAGAAAGGCCAGGCCAGAACTATAAGGCTATCTATAATACAATGAAATTCTCACTGGTTATGGCAGGTTAAACTGAAGTAACTCAAGTAACCACAACACCATTGGATTTCACTCCATTTTTCTGGTATATATATATATATATATGTATATATACAGAAATATTTTTGGAGGAGGCTTGGCAAGGGTTGTTTCCCCCACTGCTGCTGTTCAAGAGAAATCAGAGGGAATCTGGATGCTGCTGGAGTTCTGCAGTCCAACATTTTGCCACTTGATGGCACCAGCAAAACGCTTAAATTTGATCAAACTACCAGCATTTTAGATTAACCTAATTTAAAGTGTAAATGTAAATGCCTCAAAAGCAGAAAATGAACAAGTTATACCTCTCATATTAGATTTGATAGCTAGACCATCTTAGAAACTTGAGGATAATTCTGCAACGATTTCTGTCAGTTATATTTATAAGGCTGTGAGGGACACTGACCCCACTACTTTTTTTTTAGCCTCCCTGCATGTGAGGTGTCTGCTCCCCATTTTGTGTAAACTCAGACACCCTAGAAAAGCAGGAGAGTGAATTGTGAACAGACCACAGAAGCTACACAAGGAAACCTGCAATCCCACCTTTTGTAGTCCACTGCTTTTTGCAGGCTTCTCTCTTTATTACCTCATTACAGCACGCAGCGCAAGCAGAAGTGAGTTTGGTTAACTACAAGAATGTACAAGCCAAAACTCCTTTTTGCTGGGACAGCTTAGAGCCTTTGACCAGCAATGCACATTAGAGGCACTGGCTGTGCTGCTTCAGCAGAATTTGATTACAAGATACTAAAAAGCAGCAAGTTTCCCTGCAAGTTTCTTCCTAAAAGTTTCCTGAGCACTAAGTGACAAGAACTGGCCTGTGCACTTTTGTGAGATAATGGAGCATCTTTAAAGTTGTTTTAAAACTAACATCCATGCAAAGGGAACACTCTCACGTTGCACAGTCAAGCTGGGTGGTTCTGTTTGATTACCTAATACGCCCTCAAGAAAACTCCATTGACTGCAGTGGGATGATGCTGGGGAATAATCTGTTTCAGTGTGACTTGCTAGTCAGATAAGTGTCCCAATATGTGACATTTATATCTGTATCCCTGAAATAGCAGAAACACAGACAGATTGCGGAGTAAATTTTAAAGTGCCCTTTGCATGGGGTAAGAGACCTGCTTGTTTCCAGTAATGCCCAGGCTGGCCAGCCTCAAATGCATCTTGGTTAAGGATGTTCTGGGACCTACTCACTTCATAAGAAGAGCGTTCCTTATGCCAGCTCCTCACCAGAATGGATCATCCATGTACACAGGCTGAGCTAGAGATCATGGCACCTTTCTGAGAATTTACTTCCTTAAGAGGAGGTAACCAGGGACTGCTGTGACTCTATGTCCTTGTGCTAGCTGTACAAAGAGGAAGGAGGTTTTACACAGAAGATCAAACTTTGCCCCCATACATACTGAAAAGTCATGACCTTGGACTCTGAATATTTCATCAACAGCACATTGATGCACTCTCTCCATTATTTTGCACTCATATCTTAACATGAAACATGCTGGGTCTCTAAGAATACTTTATGGTCTATGATTTTTCTAGTTTGACAGTATTTTTTTTTCCTATAAGGTTGTATTTTCTTTGTGTTTCAAAGACTTTTAAATTGAAGGAAATAATATATCCTTTAGAACAAAAAGTGAAACACACACACACACACACAAATCTTCCACATTCATAGTCCAAGGTCCTTCAGAGCAAATATTCTTTCTGCTGTTAGGCACTATTAGTTGGTGACAGCCACATGGAACCTTTCCTGAAAAATACCCTCTGAGTGGTGCTCTGCAGGCCTGCCTGGGAGCTATTAACACTCAGTTTATTTACCTTATAGCCTGAGAGGGCTCCTTTGAGCCATTACTGTCTTTTGTAGGTAATGAATCACCAGGCGTTTGCAATAACTCTGTACGCTTTCATGGGACAACTATGCCTTTGCCTTAAGTACGCACACTACGTATCCTTGTGCAGTTTTGCACTAAAATGAATCACTGGGTTTGTGCAGATGTACTTTTCTAAGTCCATTAGCAGTGGGCCACACACATATGCTCTCCCAGTCAAATGTACTGGAGAAAAGTAGTTGCGTCCTTCTATCTAAAGATGCAGCAGTTAAGTCCTCAAGTCCACATCAAACAAGACTGCAAAAATCCTGAAAGGCCTTGAAAAACACCCTTCAGCCACTGCCAAGAGCCCCAGTTATACACATACACACACCCCACATCAGGCTAGAGCATTTGTAGTTAGTGGTCCTTCCAAAGGCAAGTCACACCAATGACATTTTCAGCAGGTTCAGTGACAGCACCGAATGAATTAAAACTGGCTTTTCTCCATGTGGGTTTTAATGTGCTTTCACTGCTTATCATGCCACACAGCACTTCCATTCCTCTGGCTGTCCCCAGCTCCCCAACTCCTGCTGGTTCCCTGACTTGCAGCTCCCTGACCAAGCAGGTTTTAAGGTTAGGCAAGGTAAGTAAGTGACTGTCTCCCTTTGCAAGAATAAAGGGCTGCAGAGAAAGCGAATTTACACATGTGAAATGTTTTATTCTCCTATCATAATCTTATTCCTGTTATAACTGGTAAGAGTGATACATCTTATTTTCTTAGTACTTTACTGAGTACATGGGAAATTAACAGGAAAGGGCAGCAAAAAGTTCTCTGGCCTGATCTAGGAAAGAAGCTGAAGGTCATGAGGCTGCCCACACTGCATCACTCTCAGGCCAACACCACACCTGAGAGAAGAAACAGCTCTTCAGAGGCTCCTACCATGTGTTGGAGAGCAGAAAAGCAGCAGGAAGTGGAAGCCCCTCATGAAGGTCACACAGGTTCCAATGTGTCTTTTATTACTATTGCTAGAAAAGTGCATCTCTGCCCCCAATGCGCCACACTACATGAAGAGAGGAGCCACGGAACTACTGCAGGTGAAGCCAGTGTTTCCACAAGGATACTCTCTTTCACATGAAACTTGGTTTATACCTATTCTATCAAAACATGTTTGATAAATGCCCACAGTGCACTCATTGCTAGGGAAATGGGATAGTGTCCATCTGGACCACTCCCTGGATTTGTTCTGGGACTTTCCAAACTGAGAGCATAAGTCCCTCCAGCTTGAGTCAGACTTCTTGATAGACTTCATATTCTCTGTGGACTGAACACAAAGGGGCAGATGACAAAATACTGAGCACCGTTTCTTGTGTGATACTGGCAGACTCCAGTAAGAGCCTACTAGATCTCCAGTGAAAGCATCTCAGCACCAAATTTGGAAAAGCTGTTGTTTCTTTCTTCCTTTCCAGCCAGAGCTCTACCTTTCTATACTGCCATCCATTCTGGGTGGCTTCAGGCTTGATTAGCCAGTTGGAATTTTAAAAATATAAGGAACACTCTAAAAAACTGTCCACCTATGAAAATGCAAAGCTTTGCTGTTGCAACCCGAGCTCACAAAGCTTCTCTAAATCACAGTAGTCATGAAAATGCATGTTCCTCCTTATCTTATTGCTCCCTTAGGTTTAGATGCTGTAATGAAAAGTGCTCTACAAAGGTATACTTAAGCAGCTCTGCCATGCCAGAGCACAAAGCCGACTGACTCTGCTTATTTTTGCATATTTGTATCGAGAATATGTCCAATGAATGCAATGAAGACTGTAACAATTCAGATTGTAACACAATGTGAATAGAAATGGAAATTGAAAATACTTCTTAGTGCTTATTTTCAATTCACATGGTGTTGCAATATTAGAATTGTACACTGTAGACATTTCCTTCATGTCTACAGCACCAGCAGACATACAGCACCAGCAGACATACAGCACCAGTTCTAACTGTAGAAATGGAAAATCAGTTAGAAGTATCTATGGAATAACTTTTAAAGATTGGCATTCTGTAAGTATGTCTATTTCTGTAAAAGCTTCTGTTTTCAAAACAGACATAAAGTTTGAATCAGAGTCCCAGGTCGTTACAAACGTAACAACATGCAAATGGCTGTCAGAATCCAACACTCTGTTTAAGTTCTGTTATCTTTGTAGCATCACACATTAAAAGGAGATCTTTTGTTTGGCTCAGCTGAGGTATGAATTATGATGGTACAGTAATCTGTGAGATAACACACCTCATGTTGATTGCACCGAGTCCCATAACATCACAGCACAGATTTCACAATGAAATGCATGACTTCTGCATGTTGTGTCAGGACGTGTGAACAATATTGATCTGGTGCTTTAAGTTTATCTTCAGAACACCCATGTCAATATGGAAAGAAATAAGCATAGGACTGTATTTACATTCTTGGAGCAAGGGGGCACATTTCCTCTTTGTAACTGTGCGACATCTATTTTTACAGAGACCAGTTCAATGATGGAGTGACCAAGTAGCAGCTCTTGAGTCCCAGGTCACTTGAACAGAGTTTGGGTGCAACTCCCATGACAGACCCATGGCTATGTCATTAACCAGTCTACCAAGGAAAGGCTGAAATGATGGAGTCCCCATGGGGCCCATTAACATCCCACACGACTCCGCCCTCCAACTGAGCAAGGGGAGGAGGCCTAAGAAGTTACCACCATCTCCTGCTTGGGAATGAATCTGGGACACCCCTCTCCTCACTGTAAAAACAAGGGGGCAGTGTGAAGATTTCAGTATATTGCTTGTAGAATCAAGAAGCTTTGTGTGATCACTGCACAAATAATAAAGCTTAAAAAAAGACTACCAGCAGTCGATCTCCTACCCATATACGGTAAAGACGTTTTCAAGCAAGACCTGGTAATTCAGCCTTTCTCATGAAATACATGAGATTTTCGAGCTCCAGGTGAACCGCTTAGATTACTCCAGTAATACTGTCGTTCAGGTTTGGGTGGGTTTGGTTTTTTTTCATTATACCAGAAAGAACCATTAAGCAAATTAATTACTTTTTTAATCTTAGACATTTTTCTGACTTGGTACAATTGCCAAGAGACTCTTGGCTAGTCTCAGTGATGAAATTCTTGCCCTCTAGTGTTTTCTTTTGAATGCTTTTTTAAAATTTATTTGAAGCATAAAATAAGTCTCCATGGTAAAATATAAATAATTTATCAGCATGGAATGAATAAGTATTTTCTCTGCAAGTAGAAACAGGACATGTTTTTTGTTTTGCATTACTGATAAAAGGATTTATTTTACTAATAGCACATACCATTGTTAATTAATATAGAGCTTATTACACAAAAGTGTTAAGAGGATAGATTTTTTTCCCCTCACTCTTTTTAAAAAGGCATTCTGCACATTGCTTGTTTCTGGTGCCTTTTCAGTCTTTGGCACCTGGCAACACAAAATATTCCTCATGGAATGAGTGGTATCAGTAAGAAGACTGTCTGCACTGCTTACACATTGATTTGTCCCTTATGTATATTGATTGCATGGATTCAGATAAAGTGTGGGCGGTGCAAATGAATGTGGGTCACTTCAGCTAACTTCTTTATTATTTTTCTTCCCTAACATAGGCTTCATAAGCCACCAGACAATTTGGCTAAGTACGTACTTTTCACCTGTTTTATATCTTATCTTTCCTTAACGAAGTAAAACGGCAAGCTGTTCCTCTTACAGCCATAATTTGCACAGCGCTGGTTCCTGGGCAACAAGCAGCAGCAACACTACTAGGCAAAAAAATTTCTCTCTCGAATGAAGCATGTAATGATAGGTTTAGCAGGTTAGCAGTGTTTGCCTAGCACACCCACTCTCCTAACAAATACCCGTCTTGCTGACTTGTCTACGGGCTAATTGGGTTTTCTCGGCTGTGTTGTTCTGGGCCTCTTTACCTAATGTGAATTAAAGTGTTTGAGAGCATCTCCCAAGAACAGCTAAGGGATCTACAGCATGTATAAAGCAGGTTTATGAGAGAGAAGCCTCAGAAAAGCCCAGCTTGGTAAAACATCTCATTATGTCATGACGCACAGCCTCAGAAATGAAATGTGTAAGTTTGTGACTTTGCTTACATAGCAATTGGGGAAAGGCATTTGCTCTCAGTAAGCTGCCGTATGCAGTTGTGGTAAAGTTTAGAAGAATCCAAACAAGGTGCTAGTCTTTCTTACTGGAATAAACCACTGCTTCAATTTTCCTCAGAAGATTTCAAGATTCCCCTGATTTTAGTATTTTTTTTTAATTATTCTACCATGAAAAACTGAAAGCTGACTGCTGAACAGCCACAAAAGGAAGATGGATCATTTAGAGTATCTGATACCTTCAGTCAGACAAATAGTTTTTCACAGTCCAAAACAGTAGAAGAGAAAGGGGGAAAAAATGCATCAGTGGGATCAAAACCTAGCAGTTTTGGGGCCAAAGTCATGCTGTCATACCTTTGCTGAGGACAACAGAGGTACCCCTGAAATGACAGCTGAATGATTTAATGTATTTTGTCACTACACAGAGGGTAGAACAAGGTCCAGGGAGAAAAAGCAACACTTCTTATCCCTTATGAAGACTGAGATGAAGCCCTAGATGTTCATTATTTACAGAACAGCATGTAAGCCATCATGAGATGTTTGGTTTTAACCCCAGCAGCATTTTACCCCCAGAATGTTTTACATAATATGTTGGAGGAAAATGGCATGAAATTTCTGTTCTTATTCTGCTTTTCCCTGGAGGCGTTCTGCTACATTGGGATTTTGACAGGTGCTTCGTTTTGGAACTCTTTAAAGATCACCTGCATGAAGTGATGAGGAGTTCTTGGCAGCTGCCAATCGCACAGGGTTATGAGGAATTTGGAACAGGAGAAAGCCAGCACCTCTGTGCACCATGGCAGTGCTTGCCAGGAAGGGCAATAACCGTGAAAGAGAAAAAGTGTACACTGGCATGGTTAAGAAGCTTTTCAGCAGAGTAAAAGCTGATAATGGTAAGTAGGAGGTCAGTTTGCATTAAATAACTGCCATTCCCAGTCATCGGTACAGTGCTGTGCAGTTATATATATAATGGGGTGCACGAGCCATTTTTGGTGGAGTATTTATCCATCCAAACCCAAAATCTTTCCACAGAATATGCAATGCTAGGAGTAGTCATTTTTAGTCAGTCTTCATTGATCGTTGGTCAATTTAAGAAACACTAATCACGTGTGGAGATGGGCTTAAAAAGCCTATTTTTGCACAACAGGAGGATCATCAGAGGGCAAGACCTATTTCCAGCTGAGCTTAGCAGGTTCAGAATTACTAGCGAAGGGTGCAGCTACCACTGGCACTTAGAAAATACTTTAACTTCATCTGCTGTTCCTGCCATACAGTTTGACTTGCTCTGAGATCAGGACACTCCAATTCTCAGTAACTGAAGGAGAAACCTCTGGTTAAGTACAGATAAACCACACCACACTCAGGTGACTTTTACCACTGGAAGGTTGTATTTATAAGCTTTATGACTTTTCCACATCTCACCTTTACAAAACTCAGAGTAGCTATTATGTAGTTAATACTGATAGTATCACTGTGAGGTAAATAGGGAAATTGAGGCAGAAAGACTGGAGAGAAAAAGCAGTGATAGACCCAGGGTTGGAAATTAAGCTCTTCTAAGCATGCACTGCAGTTTCATTTTTATAAGACATCTAGTAGCACACAGTTATTTCTCCGATGGTGACATTATGAGTACAGAGCCAGCTTCACAATTCATCAAGCTGTATTTTTTGTTGTTGCTGTTTGTAAAACTCATGCACAGAAAAAGCAATAAGAATCTTCCCTGCTAGCGAGTGAATCAATCCAGAGCTCCTGCAACAGGCCATGGGCAGATGGCCTTCTGCAGAGGCAGCTTTTTCTGGTATAAGACCCAGCCCTCAGCTGCTTGTCACCAACCTCTCTGCCTGAGACAACTAGCCTTGCAGATCTGGTGGTGCAGATAATCACTTTGAATGCTCCTAAAAAGACAGCTGGGTTAATTTATGCCAATTAAATGGGTGATCTGATCTAACCCTGCTGATTTTGTACCAAAAGAGTGAAGATTAGTTCTGTCTGAAGATCCATGAGGTCACACTCCTAAGGTAGCAGAGACATTAGCAGCAGCTCACAGAAAGAACCTCTTCCACCAGCATAGGTGTCTTTATAGTGAGCTTACATCTACAGCCTAAAATGCAGATCCATCAGCCATTCTGATCAACGGTGTTCCCTTAGAACATATTAAATATTTACCTTGTAGGTAATGAGTATAGGTGTGAAGTTGTTAGTATTCCCTCTGACTCCCAGAAGAAGGCTGTGCACTAGCCGAGACAGCACACATACTTCCAAGCAGGTATTTCATAGAGAAAACAGCAAAATGCCTTTTTTTTTAAATCAAACTTCTCTGCATCTTTTTCATGGGAGACATTTTTACACAGAGAGCTCCTGTACTGTTCCAAGCACTTGCAGGCCATGAATTAGGCATCACACATACAAAGAGTAAAAAGCTTCAGAGACAGTTTTCAGCCACCCCAGCAATATATAAACAAGATCAGAAACTATCAGGCTGTCCTGTGGCTGAAGTCCTTGAAGTACTAACTAGCTCTCACAGGACGTAGCCAAGTAGCTCTAGAGATAAGAAGAAAAAGAACAAGAAGAGGCAATAGTAGCTGCTGGCCATACAATTGCAGGGAGAAGCTTCATTCAGAAGCACAGATTATGCTCTGCAGCCATTCAAAGAAATGGGTTTAGGCAGCAACAGATGCTTGCTCCTCTCCACAAGTCCTGTCAACATACTGAGAGGCTTGAATCTCTATTACCATGTCTTCAAGAAAATAGACGTTCTCTTTGTGGATGGTCTTTGACTCCAACCTTGCCTTCCTCAGCATAACAATGGAGACTAGGCTGGCCCATAAAACAGAAGAGAGAATTTGTTCATGAATGATCATGTTTCTACTATTCTTTGGCTAAACACTAGTTCTCTTCCCATGTAGCCTTAAGTTTTATGACAGACAAAAGTCACGAACAGTGTAAGAAAAAATAGCAGTGAACAAAGAAAGATACAGCCTTTGTAAACACATGGTCTTACAGATATGGCAAGGGAAACAATAAGTGGCAGTCCATTTTAAGGCAATCTACAACTGCGACTAAGAAGAAAGCTTATCTAGCATGTAATGTTCTGCCCACCATGTGTGGCTATCATTGAAAACTTGGACTGAGTTCAGCTGAATTATGTACCTGTTTAATCTTCCACTTGAGTAGTAATACTGTACTGAAGAAATGTTTCCACCACATATTTACTTCTATTAGCATTTACTAAACAGATAATTGGGGGAGGGGAGGGTGATGTGACCTCACAGACTTGTTACTTCAAAACTTTAAATTAGACTTTTCCATCCAGCACATATATTTCTTCTTATCCTTCAGCTTCCTAAGTTTGCTGAAGAAAAGGGTCAAATATGCTATTCAAAGCCATCAAAGATAGTAGTCCCCAACTCCACTTTTAAAGAGCTGGAACATAACCTCTCTTCAAGAACAACCAATATGCTATGAAACACTGAAAGGGCTTGGGAATTGCAACATACAGTCAGGACTGCACAGATAAGCATTTTATGTTAAATTAATTTACTTGAGATAGCAATGAAAGACCACAAAGTGTTAGCACCTAAATTTCTAAAAAATAAAAATAAAAAAAAAATTTGCATTTAGTAAGAAAGGCCACACAAGCTGTAAGTTATCTGAGGTTTTTCAGGGGGACTGCGCATCAATTCTGATTTTCCTAACCAATAAAAATGTGTGACAACAAAATATGTCTCCATTAAGGAAAAGGTTCCATGAATCTCCTTATGTTGGATAACTATTAGGTGAAAGCAGTTGGCAGATTAACTGGAGAACTAGGTGAAGACATAGAACTAGTAAGTACTGCATTTACTAAGAATCTTGTGCTCCCACCACAAGTAATACTGGCAAGAGTATCACCAGATTCAACTAGCAGAGTTAAGCCTTCCCTTTGATAATACTTAAGCACAGGGCAAGGCTCACTCTGAAACAAGAGGCAAAAGTTCAGTCCTAACACAGCTGGTTGGCAGAACTTCTGTAATGGATTAATGACTTCGAGGTTTGCAGAGGGGAAACTTATTGTGATTATCTACTTATTTTTTATCTAATCATTTAAAGTCACCAGCAACACATGACAGCAATTCAAATGACCTTTAGCCTTCAGAAGTATGAGTAACCATCTCCATAAAACGAGTTGGCAGCTCTCCTGTGAATGGTGCAGCACTGCAGAGACTGAAACACACTGGCTAGATGTTCAGCTGGTGCTAATCAGGACAACCCCACTGAACTCATCAACTTCCGGTCTTTATTGCATATTGGGTATTTGTAAATGAGCCATTACCATTGCAGATTATTGCCTCCTTTCTAACTATATACCAGTTTGAGTTTGGCAGAGTTTCCATGATTCATCCTCTTCCATTTATGTGAGTGATTTGCCTTTATTCCTTATGGGTGCATCAGTAACATTATCAGATTCTATTTTAATGCAAAGATTTACTCTAAAGAATGTATAAAACTATATTGGAAATCTCCATGTTTATTGCCTTCAACAATTATTATATTCTGTGTGGTCTGTATCAAAGTGAAAAGATTATTTGTACTAAATGCTACTCATGCAAACAAAACATAACACGGTATATAAGCACAGCAAATCAAGTTGAGCTGCTTCTTGCTAACGCATCGTAACCTGTAATGGCTTAAGCCATCCAGTGACATCTGCATATTCTCATTCAGAGTGCACGCACACATCCAGTTTATTCTGACTTAGCAATTCTGCAGGTAAAACACAAGGAATGGATTCCTGCTCACCTTTCCATAGCACTTCGGGGTCAAACTGCACAGGCATAGAAGAAGTGGGCAACGAAGGAAGATGCTGCCATTTTCTTATAGTAGCAAAATGGTCCTGGAAAAAAAGTTCCCAAATTGTGCTGCTTTTTTTTTCTATTGGATTAAAAAAAAAAAAATCCAAGTAAGGAAATCACTTTTGAAATGGCATTTACAAATTTCTGATAATTGAATCGCTGTATCTCAAACAGAAAACCTGTCCAGCTTTTTCTCCAGTGTGACACAGAAACAAATGTTTCACTTTATGATGAGAACACTTTCAAGAACAGTTCCAGCAGCTGGTCTCTGGAAATGAAAATCCAAACTAGTGTCTTACATTAATGCAAAACTGAGCAGTTTTATTGCCCTCTGGCTTCCAAAGTGTGATTGGCAGAGGCCTATCCAGAGCCATGATGACTTATCTGAACAATATCACTCCATTTAAAATTTACATACGTTAAACATCAAAGACTCAGATTGTTCAGCACAGTAACTGCTGAAGCCCATTTTTTGGCTATAGCACCCAAATGTACTTTATGTGTGAACAGTTCCTATACAGTGCAGCTTTGACTCTGCACGAGGACCTGAAGCCTGAACAGTACACATGATTAATACAGGGTAATAGCATTAAAGCAGTGGGCCAAACTGTGGCTGGGAGCACTACAAAACCACATGCCAGTGAGCATCCTCCGTCCCACTTGCAACAGTTCTTAAAAGAATCTAAAAACACACTAATGCAAGTCACCATTTATACTATCATATTTGTTTTGAGATCACAAATGGAAGATAGATGCTTATAGAAGAAAGGAGAAGACAGCACAAGACTTCTATACCCATTCATATCTTACGCATTGGGGTGGAGCAGAATATTTTCTTTTCCAGAGCGTAAAGACCGACTCTAGGCTCCCTAAGTGGCAAGGCAGTAAATGAATATCTGGGCTGCTTCCCTTCGCCTGGGAGAACCTTAACTGAGCCATTTCACTAGTCTCAGACAACGGTCTGCTAAAATAAGCAATTCTCACTAAAATAAGACTTAGACCTCAGTGTAAACCCTGCTCCTTCCTCCATATAGAAACATTTCTGCCTACTGTCTCACAAGTGAGACCTCTTGAAGGGTGCTCTGCAGGTTTACTTAAAGGTTGATACCCCCATGAATCGGTTTTGCAGGAACTGTACTCCTCCAGTCTTCACATGCCTCCGCCTTTATGCAGAGTTCCTGCTGCTGTAGCCAGCTACTCAGACACAGTGCTGAGTGAAAGAAAAATAGCCGCCAGTCTAGGCTGGCAGCGTAAAGTGACAGAAAGCACAGACCAGAAGTGGGATGTGAGCCAAGAGCAGGCCACTCTGTCTCAGACATGCTACCAGAAACTTCATTATCTGGATACAAGGCTGAGAATAAACAAACTTCAGAAAATCACTGACACATTGCAAACAGAAGCATTGCGCAGGCGGCAGCTTTCAGGAGGGCCTGAACTTGAATCCCTTCCAAAATCTGCATGTTCCCTTTCTTACAAAGACTTCAAGCCCAGACATTTGGATCGACTTACAGTATGGGAAAACCCAGTTAGTCTAAGTAAGCCAGGATTACTGCTGGATGTAAAGAGTGAGGAAAGCATCCTTGAGGTCTCTTCCAACCTTAATGATTCTATTCTATTCTATTCTATTTTGTTGCACAAGCTTTAGCATCAAGAAGCACATCAGACTGCACAGAGACCAGAGGATGGGCCAAGAGACTGCACTGCCTGAATGGATCCCTAGCTGTGAGGTTCCTCAGCACCAGGCAGCACTCCTGGAGCTGCAGGATTCCTCCTCTAAGATATCAGCACAAAAAACTTTTCGTGATTCCATAAGGAGAAAAAAGACCTCAGAGATAACATTATTGAGGGAATGAGACACAAATTCTATGGTTTCAATGCTTTTTATTTCTTCAACTGACACATTCCTTGGTCCTTTAAAAACAGAATAACAAATATAAAGTTCCTCAATACAAAATGACTGTCCTTTCCTAAAGAACCACAATAAATTGAAACAACAAGAAGACAAGCTAGGGTAGTCCACGACACGTGCAGCCTATTCGAGAAGAGAAGACTAGAAGAGCTTGTCTTGGTCTCTAGACTGTGAACACATGACTTCTTGAGAAACGGATTAGCGGGATAAACACTGGTTAGGGAAAGAGCTGGTTCATTAAAGGCCAAATGGATTCACAAACGAGCATTACAGTCCTACTGGGAATAAACTTTGGCTGGGAATCACAAGATGATTTTTTAATGGTCACAGCAGGGAGGTTGAGGATTAGCTCTTCAATAGATGAGGAGAGGATCGGAAAACAGCCTGCTTCAGAATGGATCTGACGAGTTTATGAAAGGAGCTACAGCTTGGATGCCAGCAACAGCTGGGGATTATAGTCAGTGACCCAATAAGGCCCTTTGCAGGCCCTCACAGGCACCAAGCTTCCAGGTCAAAAGGACCCTCTGCTGTTCTGCAGGGAATCAAATTCCAATAATGTCAGCACTACCAGGACAATAATTCAAACAATGTCACACAGAGGGACAAGAAGGATCCTTGTGAGCTGTGGAGTCTCTTTGTGCACAGCATGTTCTCAAAGCCCCCATGCTCGAAGGTTGACTGTGGCCTCTCCAAGCCTACATTCCTATGTCAGACCTATTGTGGTTTGTATTTCAGACAATTCTCTCTCCTGTTTTACTCATTGTCTAAGACAGGAATGTTTAAGAGAACAGTAAAGGCCATAGAGACTGTATTTAAACTGCAGTGAAGACTGGTAGAGGGAGAATGGGACTTCACATTCCCTGCAGGGCTTTGAAGGAGCTCTAGAATGAAGCAAGTAAGCTACAGAAAACATGTAATCTGTTATTACGAGTTATCCCTAGATGGCTGCAAGTGGTCAATGTAGTAGCTAAGGATTAATGGTGGGTATTAACCTGGTCGTTACAAAAATAGTTAAGAGCAAAAGATACGTACAAAACAGTTCTGCTGCCATGAGCTATGCTTACTGACTGTTTAGGATTCCTGAAAAGCATGAACAAAACCCAACAAAACAAAAAAGTCTTCAAATGAAATATATTTAAACATCTTAAATCCTTTCTGTAAAGTATTTTTAAAATAAGAAAGCAGCAAAGGAAACTTTAGCGGAGAGCTATCTCACGGATTAGCAACTGGCTTTGCAAAAAGAATGGAAAGAATAAGCTTAAATTGCTAATTTCTGTGTGCTGACAGATTAATATTGCTTCTCCCCAGAATTCAGCAACATAGCTAATATTGGTTCAATTAATATCTTCAGAGCTGCAGCCAAGTGGGGATTAGAGAAGCAGAAACAGCACATGAGCATTCATTGGTGGTTTGTTTGGTTTTTTTTAACTACTTAATTAAATGAGGGATTATTCTGTTCTTTCCCAGAGAGGACCTGAAGAGGGAGCAAAATGCCATTGTATTTTTCATTGAGAGCTTTTTCACTGCAGTCTTCCAAGCTGTCCCATTAAGAGATCAGATATATTCCTCTCTCCCTTCCAGCAAATCACCAGAGTTCAGCTGACTGCCGGGATCACATACTGAACATACAGCTCAAACAGAACCATGCTTCCAGCTAGTCATTATCCTTCCTTTACAGGAAGACATAATAGCAAAGAATCATGGCAGAAACGTAAATCCCTGATTACTTTACTCATGTGTGAGATCTTCAGGAGGCCAGTCAGGACACAGTACCCCAGCAGTGCACTATTTTCTGTGCAAGTATTCAGCGTGCAAAGGGCTCAGTGGCTACCAAGAGGATATAAGGAAAATGATGTGACAGGAGTCAGCTTACTTTCCTTTAGGAGAGGATCCTACTTTCTATCCCACTTTTACATATTGCAGAAACAATCAGATTCTTCATTCTTAAGACAGAGATAACTAATCCATTTATTAGGAGAGAAGAAGAGTATGGGAGATTAGAGGATTTAATACAAAAGTAACTGAGCAGCATAACAAGATGAAATTTGAAAGTGAAGTATGAAGAAACATACTGCAAGGAACTGTCGAAGACAACTCAGCCACAAATGTGTTTTAAAATAGTTGTTACCTCCTAGAGGAATGACTTCAAAATAATTGCAGACTCCTTCCTTTTGCTCTGCCTCTAGCACCATTCAGGAGAGATTAATGTTAAGCTGCAGAGAAGACAGAATATTATGTTATTTCATAATCCCTGTGTATCTTGCACTGAGTTTTGTCCAGTACATTTCATAAGCAACAAAAAGCAAAAAATCTGGAAAAGAGCAACAATCATCAAAAAATGGGATTAGTTAACGCTCCAAGATAAATATGGGAAAAATGAATTTGCTCTTTCTGGGGAAAAAAACCAACAAAACAAAACAAACCCATACAAACAAAAAATCTGCAAAAAAATACCCAAAACTTCAACTTAGCAATGAGTACATAACACATGTAGTACAGAAAAGTTTCACCAGTCATTTATATCATGCATCTGTAAGCCCCTGAATGAAAAAGCTCTGGGACTTTTTGTTTGGCCAAATTCATCAGGCAAAAGAAGAAAGTGCACTCTAATTTACTTGTTTAGTTTTCCGCTTGGAATACGATGAAGGCAAAGAGCTTAAAACAATTTTTTAAAAAGTCTTAGAGACATATCCTAGGAGCATAAGAAAACCATCAGCAATAGTAATAGTTTGGGTTAAGTGTTCTCAGTGCTCTGAGACTTCAGGCTTTAGGACAATAAGCACCCCTGGGCACTTTTTAGTGTCTGCAAAGGATCCAGCATTGATCACTGCCAGAAACAGTGCTAAACCACTAAACTGCTCTGATATAACACTTAACATGTTCCTAAAGTCATATGTAAAAACCAGCAGACAATGAAGCTGGGATATTATAACCTGAACTACCAGCCAGGCAATTACTCGGTTACAAAAGTCTTGACACAACAGGCAGCAAAACCAGCATAAGACCTCTGCAGGGAGGAATCCCACCTCTCCGCTGACAGAACCATCCCACGGGTGCTACTGACTGCAGCAGTGATTTCCTCTCAATGAAGAAGATGGCCTGTAGATCTATGAATCATGAACATGTTGTCCACGTGTGTCCATGAACAGCTCCTCCTGCTGCTATACACAGAGCCCTTGTAGCTCTGCAGAGAACTGGGTACACACTTAAAACTAAGAAGCCTGCCATAGCTCACTAGTTTTATTTCTACGGGAGAACAGAGCTAAATTTGCCTTATTTCTACTTATGTTATAAAGGTTTTCTCCTTTGAAAATCCTAAGAGAAGCTCTCATCTGAACTGTGAGGCCACAGTAGTGCTCTTTTTTATGAAGGACCTGCTGTGGGGCCTATAGTTTAAATACAACAACTGTATAGGCTGTAGTAGATTACATTAGATTAGCATATCATCATCACATAAGGAGACCCAACCATACAAATTTCCCTACAAATGGAGTCTTAATTTAGAGCTTTTCTCAGAGCTAAGTTGATGCTTTGGAGACTAATTTGACAATATCTTCATTTATGCTGCTGCAGAAGTGCTTCTTATCTATAGCTTGGATTACGCAAAAGAGAATGTCCCAAGTGATCATGTAAATGGGAGGACAGTGACTTTTGGCTCCCACAGATACACAAAGCAAATGTATTATCAATGTAGGCAACTGTCATCCCCTCCAAACAGGATTTGGCTGAAATTGTTCCATGTGTTTGATTTATTAGAAAGAAAAATCATTAAAAATAATTTGAAAATGTGGTAGCTTTGACCAATTACTTGACATCTGAAAACAGAAATTGAGGCTAGTAGAAATGAGTGGGTTTGTAGCATGGGTTTTTTGTCAGATGGAATCAGACTCTCAGACAATGCTCAAGGACATTTATCATATCTCAACTATTTTCAGCTTTGCAGTAGCAGTAAACTGTGGCAGACTCCACAACAGCATGAGACTAGCTTTAAAGTTAAAAACATAATAGACTTAATAAAAGGAACCCCTTTTATTTGTTCTTTAATTCTTGAGCCCTTACACTTCTTTTCCAAAACCTCAAAAGCAACAAAATGATGTTTTTAAGAAAAGCTAAACTTCAGACAAAATGCAAAGTCCTGAATCTTTCAAACGGGAATGTCCTTGTGAGTTAATTAACTTTGGCCTTGAGTACTAAAACGCTCTCTTTTTTTTTTAATTACTATCTTGAATCACCTTTCTTTTTAGCCTACTTTCACTATGGGAACTGGTTTATAAGGATTCAGAATGAGTTTTCTAGTAGTAAAAGAGAAGTTGATGCAGTCCTATCCTCGGACAACTCTTCCATTTGGAAGTACTCTCTTGTTATTCCATGCTTCATAGCAAACTACCAGACTTTATGCATTTATGTTTTGTACCCACTACTCCTCTATACTCATCCAAACTAGATGCCACTGTTGTGTTACTTGCCTCAAACCAAGAACTGATTACAGAGTTGTATCCCACACTTCTATCTTATACTGAGGTCCAAGGCTTCATTATACTCAGTCTGTGACTCTACAGATAACTAGACCTCTACCAGCCTAGAAGCAGCAACTAGAACAAATCCTTGAGTGGGGCAGTCCAGTATCTCAACACAGAAAAGCGCATCACTGAGTCAATGTTCTCAGCTGGAGCTCTGTGACTGTTTTAAGTTGATGAAGAACGACTCAGAACCCTGGATCTTCTTAATTGTGGTGGGTTGACCTTGGCTGTATAGCATTTACCCACCGAAGCCGCTCTATCACTCCCCTCCACAAACTTCTCCAACATGAGTCCTTCCCATAGGCTACAGTTCTTCACGAACTGCTCCAGCATGGCTCCCTCCCATGGGGTGCAGACCTTCAGGACCAGACTGCTCCCGTGTGGGTCCCCCATGGGGTCACAAGTCCTGCCAGCAAACCTGCTCTGGCATGGGCTCCTCTCTCCACGGGGCCACAGGTCCTGCCAGAAGCCTGCTCCAGTGCAGGCTTCCTGTGGGGTCACAGCCTCCTTCAGGCGTCTCCACTTGCTGTGGCATGGGGTCCTCCATGGACTGCAGGTGGATATTTGCTCCGCCATCATACTCCATGGGCTGCAGGGGTACAACCTGCCTCACCATCAGCCAACTAGCAGCAACTCAGGCTTGGTCCACTTCCATGTGGTAATAGGATGAAAAGAGGCCAAGGCACTCAAGCACCTAATCCCTGATGATTTCAACGCAAGAAATGAGTTGGTTATAAGGTATTTGCCAAAGACCAAACAAGAAGTTTATAACACAACTGAGAAAAAAAACCCAACATGTTCGGCTGAGTTCCAGACTAGGCCCATAAGGCCATCTTTCTTCTTTTATCTGCAGTGTACCTCTTAAAGAGAACTGGCTGACTCTTTGCCATTCTTCCTTTACTATTGGACTTCACGCATTTGGTTTATTTTTACTTCCTTCGGGACAGAATTACATAGCAATAATTCTGATTACAAAAGAGCTATTGTTCTAGTGTATAATGGTCCACGGTAGCAAAAAGACAAAGGTATTTCAGGTGCACCCACAGTGAATAACTGAAAGACTAAAATATGAACCTTCTAGGCAAACCACACCAAAGCAAATATTCTAATGAATGTTAGTACATGTAGGAAGGTAATAGTGCACTGAAAATGTGCCCTGAGTCATTTTAGTTAATTCCAGCAATGCAAAGCCACAAAACCGGAAAAGCCCTGACTTCATCTTCAGCATTGCCTCTGGAAGTCCCACAACACATTCTGTCCTACACAGGAAGTCATGCAACATGTGTGGGGTTCACGCATAACATATACCACAGATGCTCTGTTTAGCACAGAAGGGTAAAATTTCACTATTACTCTGTCCTGTTGCAGAATGTTTCAAAAAGTAAAACACTGGGCACCCTGAACAACCCCCTTTCCTTCACTGCCTACTTTAGTTACAGACCAGTTCTTACCACTGTGTTGCTCCAGATTCACACTTAGTAACGCCCAAACGGGCTTCAACAAATGCAGTCAAGTCCTGTCCATTCGAGGTAGCTCTTCTCACTGGTGAAAGTACATCTAAACCAGTATACTTTTACATTAGATAGAACTTCTGCTTCTACTAACAATGCAGTGTGCAAACCCACCAATACTCCGTTTGCATCATTCACACCTTCATGAAAGGGTGCTGAATCATGACTGCTGCAGTCGCTCACATAGCAGACATGCGAGTGGTCAGGTGTAAGGCAGAGAAGGCAACAGTTAATTTTACAGACTGATTTTCAGTATACTAATCTTCAGCACTGAAAAACTCACAGGTTCAGTATTTTCTGAGGGCACTGATTTTTTATTTCAAAAGTTTAACAAAAACCGGTTCAGCTGTCTTAAATTAAGGTGCACTTTTCAAAAGCAGCTTCCTTGAGAAAAAATAAAGTAACATTGCTACAACATCCCTCCACATGCATCAGAAGGGTTAACCATGAGGCTCAACATCTAACGCACAATATGGAGCACTGTCCTGGTTTTGCTGGGATAGAATCATAGAACTAATTTTCTGCACAGAGAAGCTGCATTTTAGAGCAGACCGCAGCACTTAATTGTGTGATGACAAAGTTGATAAGACACTTTGATTTAGCTTATGACCAGCTACGGAATACAGGGTTTTATAGTGATCAAGAGCTTGAGTAGTTTTGAGATGGCCAGGTGCAGAAGCCAGGAGGGGCGAAAGCCAGGGCTTCTGCCCCGAGCTGGCCAGGAGGTGTATTCCATACCATAAACGTCACGCTCCCTGTAAATTAGGGGATCCTCCGGGACTACCTGCTCTCTGTGATGGCTGCCATCCCTGGAGGGTCTCGCCTGTTGTCCCGTTCCTGAGCCCCCCTCTGTGCTCCCAAGACTGGCCCTGATGGACGCGGTGACTGTCGCGTGTTCGCTGGAGCTGCGCTGCTCGCTGTGTGCAGCACCAGCACTCACTGCTGGGGGGGTGCAGCTCGCCAGCCCTGTATCGGCTGAGTATAACCTGCTGTATTTTATACCAGCATTGGTGTTACTAAGATTTTTACTCTTTTATTAAATCTGTTTCTATTTCAACCCACACGTTTCCTTTTCCCAATTTCCCCTACTCATGTGTGTGTGGGGGGGGGCATCAGCAAATAAAAGAACTGTCTAAACCACGCAAGCACACATATTTAGAAGGCAAAACCCAAGAGAAATGAAGACAGCTACAGATGCTTGAAGTCTGCATTTTGTGAAGAAAGGGAGAACCTTTGAATGGATGTCAGTGGGCATCGGTCCACATCAAGTACTTAAATAAGCTTAAGAATTTACACTAATGTAATTTCTTAAAGCAGCTTAAAAGATACTTTCAGCTCCTCCCTCTTTTAAAGATAAGAGAGACCAGGGGTCTTATCACAAGTCTTATGATATTAAGTTACATACATCTGGCTCCTGGAATCATTTAAGACACAGAAGCCCTACCAAAAAAAAAAAAAAAAAAATTGACCTTACAATCATGGTAAAAAAATGTAAAAGCACTGAGAGAAGTGCACCATGAAGGTTCAAAACCAAGCGGCAAACAAAAGAAACAGAGAATGCCTTTGGTTTTTAAAATAGTATCTTTCTAATCAACCTCGTAATTCTCAGAGTCTGACATGATTTGAGATTTGAGCTGGGCAACAACAGGACAAGTCAAGATGCCAATTTAAAGTGGTTCCATTGTGTGTGTGTTACCCTGCTCCCCAAGAAGCATATGAATTCAGCAAATTAGTTTTATTGTGCTAAGTGTACTGTCAAGAATACGATAGTGTTAATTGTTCAAGTTCAGGAGCTTATTAATAAAATCTTTTGTATATACTTGGTGATGAAATGTTAGAAACTGCACAAATGAAAACAACACACTCTCTCCAAACTAGGAAATGATAATCTGCTGAAAATTCTTACAAATTCTCTGTAAAATTCTGCTATAAGAGGAACCTTTGATGTATTTTTACCATGTGGTCTTTTCCAACTCAAATGATTCTATGATTTTCTCGACACTTCAGGTGAGCACTGCTCCACAGGGCAATTACAGGAGCACACTTACACCAACTACAGCATAGCACAAAGTTCACAGAGAAAAAAAAAAGCTTTTCAAATGCCAGACAGTGGGAAATTCTCAGAGTTTTAATGACCACAATTAAGGCAAACAGTTCACCTCTTGTGATCGCTGCCTTTTGATCACGGGACATTACACTTGGCTTTCTTAACAGCTTTCCTTCTTCCTTGCCAAGAGAGTGAGATGGTAGTCATGCCTGAAATTCATGATTTAAATTCTCTTTAGAAGTCCACAATGTATGGACATGACATAGCCTCTTCAGGCACCACAGCATTATCCAGCATGCTGGGAAGACATCTGGGGCATCTTCTTTTTTTGTGGTGGTCCCTTCAGTAATACCCTCATCTTCTTCTAAACCGTAAGATTTTACTGTCCTACATGAGATGTGGGATCCAACCACAGACCTGCATTCTCCCCAGCCCAAATAGTGGCAACACTGCCTGGTGCTCCTGGCCAACCCTTCTCAAGTCGGGAGGGTTTTAGTCTCATTTTTCATAGAATCATAAAATCATTAGGGTTGGAAGGGACCTCAAAGATCACCTACTTTTGCTACCTGTGACGCTTCCACCTCTCTATTGTCTAGGATCCCTCCAGAAAGTTAGACTCATAGAATATCCTGAGTTGGAAGGGACCCATCGAGTCCAACTCCTGGCCACACACAGGACCAGCCCAATCAGAGCAGATGACTGAGAGCATTGTCCAGATGCTTCTTGAACTCAACCAAGCTCGGTGTGTGACCCCTTCCCTGGGTACCCTGTGCCAGGGCCCCACCACCCTCTCAGTGAAGAACCTTTTCCTGACCTCCAACCTAAACCTCTCCTGTTGCAGNTGGGGGGTTTTTTTGTGGGTTTGTGTTTGGGTTTTTTTCAGAGATCCAAAGGACAAAACCGGAAGCACAAATTCAGTATTTGACATCAAAAAGTGAAGAAAAGACGGTCTGGAGACCTGCGGGCCAGCCAGCCTGCCTTCGGTGCAGGTTCCCAACGGCGCCCAGCTCGCGCAGTCACCGGGAAACGTTAACAAGGACGAAGTTCGTTACGGCGGGGGGCGGGGGGCGGGGGCGGGCGC
>VWZZ01000341.1:524482-570459 GCA_013399095.1 Psophia crepitans
GGCCGCCGCGCTGGGGTCGCGCCGCTCGCCCGGAGGGTCCCCCCGCGCCGGGAGCCTGCCCCTCGCCTCAAGGTCAGCCTCCGCGGAGGTAGGGCCGCAGCCGGGCGGTGCGGTTGCCCTTGGGTGCTGTGGCCGCGCCGCTGCTGGCGGCTGCCCGGGAGGCATCCCGGCCTGTGGTGGGGAGAGCGGGCCACCTTGGGGCCCGATGCCCCCGGCTCCTGCCCAGGCGGTGTGCTGGGCGGCTGGAACGGAACCCGTGCAAAGAGAAGTGTCCCTCCCCAGGAGACTTCCGTGACCAGCACGCCTTCCCGGTACAGCCGCACAGGCTGTGTGTGGAACTCGTGTTCGATTTACTCTTCAGAAATTGCCTCCATAGTGTTTAACTGCTGTGGTGCAATTACATTGGCTGAGGGAGGGTTTTTACTGCCCTTCAAGCACGTTTATCACCTTGATACCTTTTATGAAGTCTAATGATCCAGTGCTAATCTTCAAACCCAAGAGCTATAGCTTGTGGCCAGAAAGTGTGCTGGAGGATTACTGGGCTGATGGGCCATACGCATGGTTTTGTAAGCCAACAGGACGCTCTTATAACTTCTGCTGAAACTGTTTCTGACCTTGAAATTGTACACTGACCTCTGTGTGTGTTCTTGGTCTAGTACTGAAAATGGGAGATATTGAGAAGGGCAAGAAGATCTTTGTCCAGAAATGTTCCCAGTGCCATACAGTTGAAAAGGGAGGCAAGCACAAGACTGGACCCAACCTGCATGGCCTGTTCGGACGCAAGACTGGACAAGCTGAGGGCTTCTCTTACACGGATGCTAATAAGAATAAAGGTAAACTTACAGCTTTTCTTAGGACTTACCAGGGACCAAAAATACTCAGTTATCGGTGATAGTTCCAGAAGCACTGAAGCTGGCCAAAAAGTAAAATAATGTGGAGGACAAGAATATAAGTATCTGTTATTTTGAAGTCACTAACTATCTTTCTTCTTCCTAGGTATCACCTGGGGTGAGGATACTCTGATGGAGTATTTGGAAAATCCGAAGAAGTATATCCCCGGAACAAAGATGATTTTTGCGGGTATTAAGAAGAAGTCTGAGAGAGTAGACTTAATAGCATACCTCAAAGATGCCACTTCAAAGTAAAAGTTATCTGCTGCCTTATTTATTTCACAAAGGAGATGGCAATGGAAATGTCAGTGATGAGATTGGTTTTTAAACTTTCTATTTTTACATGTTCTGTGTCTAACCTTAATCTGTCTCACCCATCAGATAACATTGCTCATGGTGGGTCACTGGAGTACATGCTTGTTTGGCAGCCGTTACCTTAATGGAAACTGTGTATTTGGGTTGATTTAAATGACTACAATGTTCAGTCATTCTTGATCAAAGAATTAAAAAAAATAAATAAACATTTCCTGCCTCTTCATTGTTTAAAGAATTATATAAATAGTCAAATGAGCAATTGTCAACAGCGTAATAGCTTTGACAGCCCAACTCTTCAATGTTAAAAAGCAAGGTGGTTCTTGGCATCTTCCACCATATGCCTTCTGTTAGATTATTTGAAAGATTTGGTTCTAAAAACCCAAAACAACAAAGACTAAAAAATAAAAAACCAAACCCCCAAAATAGTATTTTTCTAAATTTAATCACTGCTAGGTATTGTGGTATGTATTAATCCATCTAAAGCTTGCAATAAGATGCATTTCATCTGACTTAAGTACTATGTGTGAAATGGCAATTGTGCCCAGCCACTTTTGTCTAGGGGAAGCATGTTACCTAATTTACCCAGATGTTGACAGCTGCATGCACCAGTACAGTATAACTCCCCTTCAAAAACATCTTCAGTTTTGTAATGTTATTGAGACTCTTT
This sequence comes from Psophia crepitans, assembly GCA_013399095.1. Lineage (NCBI taxonomy): Eukaryota > Metazoa > Chordata > Aves > Gruiformes > Psophiidae > Psophia > Psophia crepitans. The sequence continues at coordinate 526,355 of VWZZ01000341.1, forward strand.
GTTCAGCAAATCTTCCAAAACCAGCCATTCTTGGCGTAATGAATAGAGCAGAAAAACATCCTGTTCTGGAAATACAAGAGCTAAAGATCAAGCTGAGAGTTGCTAAATCTTCTTAATTCAGCAGAAGCATTCACCTAAAACTTACAAGCAATTTCAGATGAAGGGGTATGGGAATGAATGCGCTGGTAGACTAAAAGGAAATAGTCTTCCTCTGTGCCTGGCTGTAGCCGATGTCGTTACTTCCGAAGGATCTGTTTCGCACAGTGTAAAGCGGTATTTTTAACGTTTTAACTGCATTATTTTTCATACTAAGTGAATTGTTCAGATGAATGTATTTACTGTGTATCTACAGTAAGGCATAACTCAGAGCAATCAATACTGTAAATTAAAAAAATTAAAAGTCTTGTTTGCTGTATGTGTCTGAAATTAAGTGAAAAGCAGTGAGAATGTAGAGGAAAGTTGGGAGTCCAGCTTTACATCACTAGGAAGCAAGCAAAAGCTCAGCTCAAAAAACGAAAGGCTAATGGAGTTGGCGTGAGATGTACTTACAAAGTGCGGCAGAGTTAGGACGTCTTTTGGACTAGAACTGGCAAAGCTCTCCCAGCAGCATTCTCTTTAACAGCGCTTATGCTGTGTTTCCCGAGTGGGACAGGGGAGAAAACTTGCAGTAGCTTGAAAGCCGCAGCAGTGCTGTAGGACTGGCTGAGTTTGACTCATATCAAGTAGAATAGGGGACTTAATGGCTGAGTTGCAAAGGGCTGTTATTCAGAATTAATGAGTGAAAACAATTCAGATTACTAACAAGTCTCAATGGTTGCTACCATATGTGTTACGATTTTTTGTTTGTTTTTTCAAATTGAATGTGCAAGCAGGGTTTCTTGCAAATAGGAAGGCAGACTTAGTATTAACCAGCTTGTTAAGTATTAAAAGCTTGTTAAGAAATACCTTCAAATTGTAGTAGTTTTTTACTATTGCAACTTTCAGAAGTAATGTTTGTCATAGCACCTTTATGGCTACGCAGAGCTTGGTTTTCACCGTGCCAAAATCCTGGCAGAGCAGTTGTGCGTACAGAATGTGACCTTACCCAGCTCTGCAGTCTTCTGAAATGATTACAGTGGATTGCATGGAGAGAGTTGTGACACTTTCTTTTCCATCAGTGCTTTTATGAGATGAAAAAAGGCTTTGTGATTTCCAAGCTGCTGCTCTTCCCTAGTTGAGCTGGAGAAGAAATGGACTGTAGAGAAGAGGATTTTGCCATAAGGTGGCATTTAATTCTGTACAGGCGACAATTTACAAAAAGTAAGTTATCCATCATCAGAAAAGTTCCTGCAGGAGAAAGCAGAGCCCAAAGTAAGTAGGGGACACAATTTAGCTCGGCTTGTTCTGTCTGTACCTCAGAGAGCTTGGTGCAAAGACAAGTGCAGCTTATGCGTACTGCTGAGGATGGAGAAAACAGAACTTTCTAATTCCAGACTGGGGATGCGTTCTTGTTTACATTTTAAGGAAAAGACCCTTCTGACCTTTAAAATTTCATCTTTCTTTCTGTGTATACAGCCCTAGACAGCAACAGCTTGTAAGATCTGTAGTAGTAGAAAACGAGGAGCCATTTACCACTGGACAAACACAAGGCTATAGTATTTCTATTAGTGGGTCAGTAATACTGAAATGAAAGAAGATTAGACTATTATTTGTTGAGACGTGTTAATACAAGTGGGGTTTTTGGAGGGTGGGCGGGAGGCGTCCAGATCTCTTGTGGAATCAAGCATTGGCTCTCTGATTTCTAGTTTTATAGAGCTGGAGTGGGGTTTGCCTTTAGTTTATGAAGTAGCAAGTTTTAAGAGTTTTTCTTTCTGATAGTGATACCAGTCTAGACACCTGATATTTAGATAGTTCCTTTAAAGTTCTGAATTAGGGAATCAAGGCACCATTGCCAAACATTGCACCATCCCATAAAAATGGTTCTTGGCGACTAGTTCACAGATTTGATGGGGCGTGCCTTTAGAGCTCATCTTGTAATACTGTCACATGAAGTTATGCAAACGCTGAAAGATTGACAGTGTGAATAATGACAGGAAAAAAGGTAAGATTCAAAAGTACACCTTTTCACAGCATAACTTTTTGAAACCAAAATTGAATAGGTAGGATACTTTTACAATCAAGTTATTTATGCAGTCCATTTAGTGATGATACGGAAGCTCTTTTTTGTTTGAAGTCCAACAATTCAAGTATAATCACTACAAACAGCTTCATTTGGGACAGTTCCATTTGTAGCTCTCTGCAATCGTAGATAATGGCTTCAGTTAAAGATCTGTTCATTTTAATACATCTAGTCTTGTATGGCATTATGTAATACTTTCCGTTCTTCGTATAAAATGCAGTATTGGTCATCCAGAACAAATGTGATACATTATGCTTCTCTTATGGGGGAGAACAGGAATTAAATGGCTAACAGTTAAGAATTGTTAGATACTCCAGTCTCTCGGGTATATCAAAGGCCATTGAAATGCACACATTTACCTCTGCAGTAAGCCTCGTCACTTACCTTTATCTGAAACAGCCTAAAAACCCTTCCAGGGCCAAAGCTGACAGAAGGCTCTGTTACTGCATATAGGATGGGGTGAACCATTTCAAACTGACGTCCTGAAAACCAGGTTATTCTGGGAGGGGAGCAGCCCAGAGCTAGCAGTAGGACGTGTTAACCCCGGGGAATGGTGTGAAATCCTGTGCCCTTCTAGTGCTGCAATGGCTGAGTCAGGACTCCAGGTAAGTTCTTGCCATCGGCTCGTGATTCAGAGCTTGCACATAAGTACTTGCGTGGGTTTTTCTCCTCAAGATCATTCTTTTGATCTGAAATATGGAAAATATGATGGTCACCTTTTGAATAATTAGACTAGAATAGAATAGAATCATTAAGGTTGAAAGTGACCTCAAGGATCATCTAGTCCAACCATCCCCCCACCACCTATTACCCACTAAACCACGTCCCTAAGTACCACATCCAACCTTTCCTTAAACACCCGCAGGGATGGTGACTCCACCACCTCCCTGGGCAACCCGTTCCAATGCCCGACCACCCTTTCCGAGAAGAAATTTCTCCTCATCTCCAACCTGAACCTCCCCTGGCGCAACTTGCAGCCGTTCCCCCTTGTCCTGGCACTAGTTATCTGCGAGAAGAGGCCGACCCCCAGCTCACCACAACTCCCTTTCAGGTAGTTGTAGAGGGCAATAAGGTCTGCCCTGAGCCTCCTCTTCTCCAGACTAAACAGTCCCAGGTCCCTCAGCCGCTCCTCATAAGACCTGTGCTCCAGCCCCTTCACCAGCTTCGTTGCCCTTAGTTTCTGGTTGGAAGTCTCACTGGAGAGGAGGTAACAGACGAGACGTTTGCTTCTGTGACAGGATATAGATTCGCGTCTCCAAATTTCCAGAAGGCAGCACTAACTGCCGAATGGAACGTGTGCTGGGAAGAAGATAGTCTCCACCTTTGTGGGAGCTGTCATTATGCAAAAGGAGAGCCGGAAAGAAAATGAGTAGAGGAGGAGCTAACTATAGCATGGTGTTCAAAACACATACCTCGGAGCAGGGGAGAATATGTGTTCTTTCCAGGTTGTTTATGCATTTAATTTTAAACGGTCTTGGATAAAAATAAACCTGGCAGTGGAGATCAGAAGTCATTACTCTGCTGGTTTTACATCCCATTAACGCTGTTCGCTGCAGTTCGCTCAGGCAGCGTGAGCCGCTGCCTTGTTCCTTGCAGAATCACCCGCATCCCGGATTCATCTTCCCCTTCCTCATTCTCCATGTACGACCGTGCTGTCCCCGCTTTACCGCACTGCCAGTCTTTTGGTCCTGAGCACTCAGAAGCTACTGATGAAACATCGAGTGGTGTTCTCATCCTTACAATAATCTGCAGAAATCCTTTGCTGATGTCCCCATTCAGTCATGACTAGTCCAGTGACAATTTCCTTTAAAGGTGTCTGATGATTCTTAATCTATGTGACATTGCCTTTTGTTGGTCTTTTTTAATTCTAAGTTTTTAACAAAGCCAACTAAAGCAGGTGAGACTTTTGTGTGGCTTTTACCTGCAATATATCTCAGGATTTTTTTACTGTGAGTTGTAGCATGGTGATGTGGGCGTTCCCTGGTGTGTAGTGCTTCCAGACAAGTAGGAAAAATGCTCCACATAGACTGAGTTTTAAAGGTATTGTTGGTGTCACCTACCTGTGGCTTCAAGAACCTGGTGCTCTCACCCAGGTTTCGTTGTGGGAGTGTGCCTGCACTGACCGTAACCAGCCTTTCCCTGAGAGCGTTTGTAGCATTTCTGCTTCTGCTGATGATTCATCGGTCGGAGAACAGAGAGGAATAGAAATCGGGTTTCTACATATCTCACCACGTTTCTTCTGGGACCTTGTAATTTTATTTTCATTTATTTGGTCAGTTTACCTGCTATTCGTGTTAGACCTGGAGTTCTTCCCCGTGCTATTTTTAAGGGAAAGGTGCCGCATTTTCAACTCCACAGGTTTTGGCCATAATGACTGGTTTTAATTCTGATTCTTGTGTACAAATTGTCATTGGTTGGTTTACCCATCTGGTCTTTCTCTTCTTCATATCACCTGTTACTGTTACACTTGCTATCGGTTGAACCGCAGGCAGCTTCTTGCACTTCCCACGTCAAACACACTCTTTAATTTACACATCTGTTAACTCTATAGCGGCCTGCTCTGTGAAGTTTCCAGGTAATCACTTTACTTGAATGTCCTTTTTTTCATTGTCGTCTTCATTATTTAAAATGATGATTTTTTTTAATTCACTGGAAAGGAGGTTTGGTTTTTTTTAACTATCCCTCACACAGTGGCATTGTATTATTTTGTACACACCACTGTTTTGGGCATATTCTTATGTATTGGACAAGGATCATGTCCTTCACAGGGATACCTGTTCTTGAGAGCCTCAAACATGCTTCCAGAGTGCGATCGTGGGAAGCGCTGAGAAACTTCACTTGATTGCTTACACCAAATGAACAAGAGAGGGAGCCAATGTACTAAAAAGCTGCAAAAGAAATCCTAACATGAGCTGGAAGGTAATTTTGAACAAACCTCAGACAGTTTGAAAGACAAAAGTTCATTTGTGCAAAAAGCGGGTTTAGTGCAAAAGGCGCTGGAGGTGATTAGTACAGCTATGTCTGCAATAAGTTTAGGGTCTTCTGAATTCTTAAACTGGTCCATGTTTCATATTTCATCAGGCTAGCTCAAGTTTGAAATAGCCTGTATTAAATTTCAACGTACTCAGACAGTAGAAGGTTCAGTCAGAAAGCAAAATGTTTCTTACTACTCAAAGAATCTTAATCAAAAGTGGCGACCTCTAATGCACGCTCTGGCTTTGTTCCTACTGCGGAGCTCACATCGGTATCATCAGTTGAAGGATTATGCTTGAAATGGATATACAGATTGTAATATAGTTTCTGCACTGGCAGTTAGGTAGGAACATGACGACTTTTGTCAGTAAGAATGCACTTTAATTCTGGTTTCAATACTATTTTATGGATGGTGTTTGATGATGGATTCCAAAATTACTCTGAAAACCATGATAAGTTTTATAATGGAACTATATACCTGCGTTGTTACTATCTAAGGTCCTAGCAAAGCTAACGCTTGTAATATTGAGTCAGAATTGTACTTAGCTGGGACAGTTTTCATGGGGTTATCAATGTTAATTTAACTATCAGTGTGGATTTTCTGGCACGTGCCCCAACGTGACACTTCTGCAGCTCTTCAAAAGGCCGTGTCGCCTTTCTTCACATCAGTCCCTGGTCTGTGTGGATGTTGGAAGGTAAGCTCCTTTTCAGTGCCTAACTCTATCAGGAGCGGTGTGATCAGACATTAAAAATTTAGCTCGTGTGTGTGCTTGCTGTCACTCTGAATTCTCAGAAAGATGACATCTCTCTCTACACCACCGTGCAATGACACATCAGAAACAACTCCGCGCAGAAAGAAGCAATCCAAAGGGAGAGCTTTGCAGTTGAAAGATACTTCCACATCAGAAAATCTATCAGGAACAAAGAGGAGTCTTCGACAAGTGAACAGGGTCACAGGACAGAAATCAAGATGACACAAATGAAGCAAAGAAAGGGGAAACAAAGTGGAAATGAAACAAGGTGAGTACAGGGTGAAATATTACATATTGTCATTACACGTTCAGCAGTTACAAAGACTGTGCCTGTGCTTTAACCTACTGAGTAGATGCCAGGTACCGCAGCATGAAAGGAAACGCGGCAGAAACCCAGAAGCGATAAAACCCAAACTTGCCTACCTTCAGCTGAAGGTTTGGCAACTCTGTGTGGGTTCAGTGAATATCCCTTTGGTTGGGTGCCTTTAATTTCGCTCCGGCTCTGTGAAGTCATCCAATTGATGCTACCTGGCTCCAGGAGTCTGTACTTGGCTTCCACTGATTTTAGCGATATATATTGCACATTAGCAAATCAGCCAGCTGAGAAAGGGTGGGATGTTTGCTCAGTGCACGTATCAAATGATGTTTTGCAGGGCTGTAAGCTCTGATCCTTCTGTAACACTAGACCCCGGCGTCCCCACTTAGGCAACGTGCTTGAGTTACACCGCAGCTGATGGCGTAGCTTTAAACTTTGCTCCAGCTTCAGATCTTACCTGAAAAGCACGGGTCAGTAATCTTCAGTAGCTACAGTGAACGTAATATAGATAAAAGGGAAGCAAAGAAGGGCTCCAGCACAGGAGAGAGTAGTCATACCATAGAGTCAGCATGAAAACCAGCCTTTGTTTCTTAGCCAGAATACATAAAAAGCACTGATGGGGAGCATGGCCTAAATTACATTTACATTGCAGATTATTGTTTTTTAATTTAAGGATGCTAATTCTCTGCGCTGCTCTGTGCCAGTCCAGAACTCAGTCGAAAGTCAAATCATCAGCAAAGTCATGAACAAGTGCAGATAAAAAGACCCAAATCCCAGTGAATCCACATCTACCACCGTGCCATCTGTCTGGCTCGTTAACACCAATTTCGGTTTCTAGATAGTGCAGCCTGATGCTGTGACTGATCAGGTTAGCCAAGTTTCTGGTTTTCCCTCAGAAAATGGTTTCCAATAACCGTTTTTCATTATATCAAGATTTTGAGAAAACTGTTCCTTTGGCACTGACGTTACCACCAGGAGAGGGAAAGTCACAGCAGTGCTGCTCCCGCTGCCAGCAGTGAGCTGGGATCGTCCCCTTCCAGGGCGTTACACCACAGCCCGGAGGCGGCACCGTCACCAGTTGCGTACCCAGGACAGTTCGGTGCCTGGCCGTTGGGGTGTTTCTGTTACGGCTGTGAAACACTGCTACCAGGCCGGGAAGCCTTTCCCGGTCCCCTTCTTGTGACCTAATCACATCAAGTCTGTGCCCGCTCCTACTGGGGTTAAAGAGAGTGATGGAGGGAGAGTCAAACCGTTACCAGTTTGTGCGCTGGGAGAGTTCCCAGCTTGGGCTGGTGTGCTCAGAGGTGTTTTGCCACCCGGAGTGATCTTTAATCTCGATCTTCCCGCTGGCCCATTACTGTCTCTGCGACCCGTCGCGTCCCTGCCCTCACTGCAGCTCCTCTTCCTGGGTGGCTGCAGCAGCAACCTCCACCAGGTCTTGGGCACATTTGACTTCTTCGAAAAGGGGGACAGTCATCGCTGATGTTCCAGCTTGGTGTGATTTTCTTTCTACTGTGTTACAATTTCCAAACCTCCTTTCTTTCTAACCTTAGGGTTACAGATTTTGGTTCTTTCTTTAAAAAGCAGCACAGAATGTTCTCCAGAACTGTGATTTCTTAGCTAGTCTTTTGATTTCTCCAGGTTTTTCTTGGGCAATCCAGTCACCCTTGTTTGTTTTACCAAGGGTTGGGCTCCTCATTTTCTGTAAAAGTTTGGGTGGGTGCGTTTTTCTGGGTTGTTTTTTGTTTGTTATTTTGTTTGTTTGTTTTGCAAGAATGAATAGATTTTAATTTAGAGAGTCTCTGAATGACCCAGCCAGTCCCTTCCTCATGAGAGAAGAATATAGTAATATAACCACAAGGGCTTTGCTTTTTTTCCTGTTTCTCTAACTGCTTGAAGGGGCCTCGGAGGGACTTCAAATATTGGCCAATTATTGGGTAGGAATTTCTTGTAACTTCACCTGCAGAAGTTCACTTTATTGGTGCACATCATATACTCACTGTCTCTTCATTTATGGAACTAATGTAATTTGACAGTTTGTAACTTTGCAGAAAATCATAGTAAATATCACGCGTCGCATTTTGTGACAGCGCTCAATATCAGGAGGTTTCAAAGGCAGTTTTCTTATCTTTCAGTAGCACAGGTGCATTAGTCTGCAAAAAAGTTTTATATTAGCACGACGAGAATCTTTAACTTGGGAGTTTCATATTAGAACAAGAAAATATTAATGGAATTCTGAAATGTTTGACCCCCTGGTGACCCATCCTGCTTTCTTTGCTGTCTTCAGCTATTACAGCTCCGTGTCTCCAGAGAATCAAATACCTGGCTGTAGTGATTGCTAAAACATGCAGCTAGCAGATGCTGTTTTAAGCTATTTTTAAGGGACTTCCTGCATAAACACAACAGCTTGTTCATGTTTTCTCTTCATTTTGTTTAACTGAGGCTCTTGTCTCTCTCTCACACACATGGAGGGTGGAGAGGAAGGAGAGGCTGGTGAACTCTGACCGCAGTACAGAGCTCTTTCCATAGCGTTGAGGTACCCTGTACCGGTGGGACTTTTCTTTTTCCTATGACTTGTTCATGGGTGTCACATAAAAACAAGTCTGATGCGTGGCTGAGGGGGGCCCTCCCCTTGAGTCACGAGGTTCAGAAGGGACCCCCTTGCTTTCTGAACTCTTCCTCAGAGAGGAGCTTAGGTGCAGCTAGGTCAAGTCTGAGTCCCAGACTTGGTTGATGTCTAAATGAGTATGTGTGTCGCCACTTATCGAAGCCAGCATTTGCCTCTCAGAGCCCCCCTAAAGGACTTCCACGGAGACAGTTTTGCAAAGTTGAAAAAGATAGGCAATTTATTAAAGTGACGGATATAAAAAGCTTGGAATTTCCCTTGATAAATACACTGACTGCAGCAGTGCTAATATATGATGACAGTGCTAGCTAAATGCTGTCCTGGGTATTCTTCACCAAAAGGTGAAGGCACAATGCTCACCAAGGCGGTGTCCCTGTCCTGCGTGCAGGGGAACGGTCTTCAATCTCTTCTCTTCTCTTCCCCGCTTGGGTATTTTCCTCAATATCCTTTATGTCACAGCCTTAGTTGTTCCCCTTCCTGGGGTGATGTTTAACATAATTTGGGTGAAGAGTTGAGTGCTATAGTCATATATGTTTCACACGTACTTCTTTCAGCTCATTATCATATTCAGGAGTGTTAACTTTAATATTAATTTCATGGATAACCAAGGAAAAGGTCTCACTCCGGGCACCCTGGCCTTCAAGATTCCATGTTGAAACCCTTTATCTGCTTATTCCACATTCTTTAACCAAAACAGGACCGTCCTGCTGCAGTGAGACTCCCTCCTTTGGCTACTTCTCATGCCAACCTTGCAGGTCTCCATCCAAAAGGTTTGCACAAGAGATAAGCGGACACCAGCATTTTTAACCTCTTCTTTTCAGTTCTCAGTGGGTACCTTCTCCCTTTTGTAAAGCCACCTTTTGACAGAAGGCCTGTTATTTTGTTGCCTAGGCACATCTTTTCCAGTAAATGTGTATTCACCACTATTCTGTAGGTGGAACCAGTGTGAGCTTGTACCCTCTCGTGCCTGTCTCTGAAACTGTTTCTTTGCAAGTTTTAAGTGGTGCAGGGGGCTTATATGAGGAACAGGCAAAGAGTTTTCACTACTGTTAGGAGTGGTATCCACTTACAGTTGTAAAATTAAATGTTTCAAACTTTCTAACTGTGGGCAAATATGCGTTTGTTTCTTGTTTGCAAGTAGGTGGAACTTTTCTGTCCCGCCAGGGTTTTTCATGCTTTAATGGGTATATGAGGCTGAACCTGCCAATATGTGTTCCATCACAGAAAACACAAATGCCAGTAAGTCCACGTGATGTGTTTAAAGCGTGCCAGAGGTGTGGATTTAACGGTTTATTTCTTGTCAGTCTCAGGAAATTCAAAGCCTTAAAAAATTACAAGTGTCAACTAGAAATTAATGTGGCCATATGTCCCACATATGTCTGCCTAAAGTCTGGTCCCTACACCCAAGCTTCTTTGGAGAGGATTTGCTCTCCATATCGGCCTTGGTTTTAGTTACCTGTCACCATGACCAAAATGAGAAACCTCTGGGCATTGTGTTGGCTGGGAAAGTTGGGTGTAGACCACTGTGTTGAAGCATCTCAACAGGGGGTTGCAAGACTGGTGCATGTATGTGTCAGGCCTGAAGTTGTGGGCCTTCGGTTTTCAGCTGTCATTGTTTCTTGCTGATACATCCTTTCCTGGATTATTTCTCTTTAGCTTCAAATATTTGAATTCTTTGTTTGAATTCCATTTTATGGAAGATGTAGGAGAGGCAGTGCAGCACTGAAAAAGAAGTGAAAGTTTTGCTGCTGTTGCCTTGGATCCCTTGCAGCGAGAAAAGATGATTTAATGACTGAAGCAACAACTTCTGTTAAAGACATCCTATAGCTGGAATCCCACTTTTGTGTCCTAAAGGAGCCAACTCTTCATCCTTCATTTATCTGGCATTAAATAGTCTATTTGGAAAGAGCTTGTCTACAGTGAATGGGTGATGAACCTCTCCCCGTAGCTCCTTCTGAAAAAGTTGTGCTTTCTGTGTTCTCTCCGAACCAGGTTTTGTCTTGGTATTGCTCTGCTGTTTGCTCATTGATTACTATCTCAAATATATATATATGTTCTACATTCTCTCGCTGCTTCACAGCGTATGTGCAGATAACTAGAGATTAAAAGCCTGCACCGTATAAATTACTACAACAATAATTACAGACTCAGTGCACTGAGTGATTTTATTTTTTAATATTTTTTTTAAGTAATGGTCCCTAGCAGTTCAGAACTGATAAAGATGATGTTGGATAAAGATGCCTAGTCCAGGATAACAATTTCAGCAATCCTCTTTTGGCAGCTCCTTTCCTACTATTCACATGCATTTTCTCGATCTGTGTCTGAAGCTCAGGAGGAAAATTATCAGCTTTTGTGGGATTTAGACATCACTGTGCTTCTCTATTTCTAAGCACTCAAGTAATAAAGCCTTTGGTAATCATCTCCAGCATAGCAATATTGCTGTGTTTCCAAAGCCATCATTGCTGTTAAGTTTAATGGCTACTCCACAACTTAGAAGCAGCTATGAAAATCAAAAAGGATGGCACCACAACTATAGACTGAAATCCAGAAAGCTGTGATTCTTGCTCCAAGAAAAATATTGAATGCATTAGCAGAACATGACTTCATTAATAGCATTAGAAGTTATCATTTCCAGGAAGGCAAGCTCTTACTTTGGCACATATTTCAATGAATGACAACAACTTTTTGAATATTTCAACCAACTGCATTGACAGCTAGTTCAGGGCAGCAGGTCTAAAAGCTTTTAAGATTACAACAGTGTTCTTTAAAATAATATGAAGAATTGTTATTGCACTTATTTTTTCATTTTAAAAAAATATTTTGCAGAATGTTTAGTGTATACTAATGTTTGTACATAATTAAAACCATAGACATGTCTCCTAGCTAATTATGTTGCCCAGTATCTTTCTAAAAACAGTCTTTTATAGCTTTCTTTTTTCTTCACAGTAGAAAAATAAACATATTCGAGATTTTTCTCCTTCATAGCTTTTATAGTTTTGCTTAGGATTGACTCAGTTTTGGGACTGGGGTGGGTTGGATTGCTTCCTTCTGCTTCTTCTCCATCCTCACCTCTATAGACAAAACCTACTTCATTCTCATCAGTCCTTTCTGCAGCCCTGGCTGGATTTGTTGATCTCCTATTTCTATCCAGCCAGCAGTGAGTCCTCGCTTGGCTGCTGCCACCGCTACTGTCATGCTGAGATTTAGCTTTTGTGACATTATCCATTCTGGGAACAGATTTCTTGGATTTCTGCAAGCCACCTACCTGAACAAGAATATACCAGTATGCAGCTCAAAGGCTGCTACTGTTTCCTGAGCCAGCAAACCAATATTGATAATATTTCTTAGCTGTTTTGACTATTTATTTATTTTTCTCTTTAGTTTCATGATTGTTACATAAATAGCTGCTATAATTTTGGTTTAGGACAGCATCATTCAATGTTTCAGAAAATCAAGATCAATTTCAATTAGGCTTTTCCAATTATCTTTTACTTACAGGGAAAAATCAAAGTGGGTAGGAATGCTATTGTGTCTCTGGGGATTTCTTGTTTACAATTGTAAAACTTGATTCTCTCCTGTTTTAGAGTGATACAAATGAGGCATAAATGTAAGGCACAAATGTAAACGTACACCAGTGTAAAAGCAGGGGAGAGAGAGGGAAGAATTTGGGCCTAAGACAGGCAAAATAAAAAGTATTTAGATGCAGGTAGAGTGCATGGTCTTCAAAGCAGAGGGGGCAAAGGCAGAAGGTCCATGAATCCAAAGTGGACCAGGAATGTGAACGCAAATCCTACAGAAAAGCATGAGAGGCAGCTGGTTTGATGTCCCTGCCCAGCCTTTTTACATGTTCTCAGATATGCCTCTTCCATACAGGTAAGACACTTGGCAGACAGAAAGGGAACATAACCATGGAATACAAACCTTCCCTGCACCTCCAGGGACTGGGAAAGGAGAGGAAAGGCAGATGGGCTGTTCCCGTGTCCTGTCTGGTTCTGGGTGACTGCAGAGACCAAGCACACTTCACCACAGCTTAGAGTACCCAGGGGGTTTCTGGAAACCAGGAGAGCCTCTCAGGAACTGCGATGCCTGAGGTGCTGCAGATCCACCAGGACCTTCCTTGGCTGTGCCTGGCCCTGGGAGCAGCTGGAGTGAAGCAGGCTTCTCTCCCAGGCAGGCAGAGAAGTCGTGCAAGCCTCGTTTGCTGTCACCACATCCTAATAGAGCAAATAGCCTCTTCTGTAACAGACCCAGGCACTGTTGTGCTGTCAAACTAAAAGGGATGAAAAATGAATCTTAAAGAAAGGTGAGACGAAAGCGGGAAAATAAATAAGTCAATCTAAGAGCAAGCCTGTGTTTCAGCTCATTACAGTGAAATGTGTGGGGACAAGAAATCAGCAAGTCCTTGAGGGCAGGAGGAGGGTACTACATCAGTTAACAGTGGGAACCGAAAATGCACAGTGTTTGTGCCTCAAATATTCACCTTGTGGCTCACATCTAATTTTCTACCAATGCCTTCAACAATAAGGGCCATCAAACACCACCACAGATATACACAAAAGCTTGTATTCTGGAAATGGTATTCTCGTCCTCTGTGTCACTAAAGAACTGCCTGTGCAATGCGAGGAGCTGTTCCCTCTTGTTGCCTGCCAGCACTGGATGCGTGTATCTGTCCTTGCTGCCAGCTACTGAGCGTGGGCTTTGGCACCTCTGACCGAGCCGCAATATCACCAAAAAAGCAAAGTTTCCTCAAGTCACTGAAAAATCAGCTACATAATTCACGTTTGGGAGGAAAGAAAGTACAAATCATGGGAGCAGCTGGTGTGCTCCATGTCCAGCGCCTAGACGGAGAAATGCACAGGCACTGAAATAAAAAGGTGAAAATTCAGGTGTGGAAAGGAGTAAAGGAAACATGAGAGGATGGAAGGGGCTGAAGGGCAGGTGAAGAGTCTTCATGGGGAAAAGGTCCTCAAGACTCCTTCCTTAGGAAGGACAGAACAAAAGAAAAGTTGGTGAAGTGATCAGATGGAAATTAGGGAGGCAGACCTGCCGACATTTACTGGGGAGACAACGCTGAAGGACAAGGAAAGCAGAAGGCATTAGGAAGGCCCAAAGCAAATGCAATTTAAAAGGACTGAAGAATATTCATTAAAAGTGTGAGAAATGAAAAAAAAAATACAGAAAATTCACCCAGACATAAAAGGATGATGCTGGAGAAACAGAAACTAAGAATCAGAGCAGGACTAGGATGTCATCAGCTGTTTTATTGAGTGTTTGGCCTGTCCAGCATTCTGCCCTGTGAGCGAGGGACTAATGGTTTGTTTCCTTCCCTAGGTTCTGCTCCTTTGAATACAGTCTATACCAATCCCTTTTCTTTCACTCTGAAAAGCTTACTGATCTTGCTGACAGCTGAATGCCCATAAAAATTCAAAAAAGTAATCTTAGAGCAAAAAGCAATACTAGAATAGCAAAGTGCTGTGCCTCCACAGGCAGCAGCTGCAGGAATGGGGTCTAATTTTTCACTCTGATCAGCTCTTTAGCCGAGCATTTTCAAATGCCTGTGGTCTCATTCTGCACAATAACCGAGAGGCAACAACTGACAGCTGTGGAGAAGCTTCATATTATGAATTATGTAGTTACTTCATTAGTAATTAAAACATACGTAACAGGAGGACATATACACACACTGAACCAATTATGTTCAGTTGAAACCACACTTACCGAAATGCTCAAGCAAATTGTGCTCTCTTTCATATGGTTTTGAGCTTTGTATCTTATTTGTCCAAAAGATGCGAATACTTTAATTTACTTAATTTGTTCTCATATAGAAGAAAGAGACCACCCATGAACATCCATTTTCTTTGGAGGGATTCCAGAGCAAAGCGTATCTCTGGTAGCACTAAATAACCTATTTAGCTAAGCGTTATTTGCAAACTCATACTATTACAGCAATTCTTAGAAGCATGTTTCATTGCTGAAATTGATGGTCCTATAGTGTCATCTTCTGATTAAAGTTGCTTTGGAAATATGGAGTGGGAAAAATTACTACCCAAGCTCTATTTGTATTCCTTTTAATAATGTTAACCTACAGTTCAGTAATAACCAAAATGTGGCTTATATGTAATTATACAGAAAGTTTTTATCGTCTGATAATAAGTAGATATCTAGGAACATCTGAACACAGGTTTAATTTCAACTGGAAATGATGTTTTAAAGGAGTTCTTGTGCATTGCTGGGTTTTTGAGGGTAGTATTTCAATTTTCGATCAGCTTTCTCTATTTCTTGAATTTGTGCTTAGGAGAAGGTCTGGTTAAAAGGATGTGTCAGCAGCCAAGTAAAAACTCCTTTAGGAAGAAATGATTCCATACTTGAAAGTGGGAACAGAAATGGGAGTTTCTATTATTCTCTTCTGCTCTGGGCTTGCTCTGACTTTTCACTCTAAGGGTTAGGTATTCCTGCGCTGTACAAGACAGCACGATGTAGAGATTTCCAGGCTAGTTCTTACCGAGTTAGCATTGCTGTCAAAGAGATAAGAGCTGCATTAGCAGAACCCTGCACAAGAGCCAAGTTCTTCTGCCGAGAAACTAGCTTGGATGCCTCTACTCATTTAGCACTAGGTCAGGCGTCACATCCAGGGACCATGTTGTGGCGTGGAGACGCGGGTGATGTTTCTGAGGGGAAGAGCACTGACCGCTTCCTCAGGTGATTCACCAGGTGAGTCTGCCCGTTAGCAATCTGTGCCCAGTGTCCCATGTCTTTCCAGAGGATGCGGTCGCTCATGAGTAACACAGCGAGGCCGAGAGACCTTTGCATCTTTGGCTCCTGACCAAACTCCTCCATGAGAGGAGAGTCAGGCGGGTGGCAGCGGCTGACTGAGAACATCGATCCGGGTATTGATTTATTCCTTCCTCCGGCCTGAGCAGAGCAGGATCCTCCCCTCCTTTCAAAGGGAGCTGGCTGTGCAGGGGCCCTGAGCAGAGCAGCTGCATTTCAAGTACCAGTGGAGATGTCTGGGGAGGCTCCACAGCCAACGCTTCGCCCAGCACCAGGAGCGGTGCTATTGATTTTGCTCCGTTCTCTTGTCATCAAGCTGAGTCAAGGCTCAGGTCTTCTAAAAGCTGCATTAGAAAAATGTCAGCAGAAGATCTGCTGCACCTCTACATACTGTTCAGAAAGCTCCCGGGGTTGGCTAGGCCTAATGCAATAGGACAGTATACAATATTTCTCTTCAGTTGCTGGAAATCTGTTGTTATGCCAGGCTCTGCCTGTCCTGAGAGAGCAGTATCGTGCCAGATTTCATACTGAGTGAGCACAGTTCTGTAAATCAGCATTAATGCTTAGCTTATTAGAACTACAGGCAAATAAGAGAAGGCTAAATGAGCAATACTGTGTATTTAACTATGTATGAGGTACAACTCAAACAGCACAAGGGCTGTGTGTTGGATGTACTGTCGGTGGACTCAGTAACGAAGCTCTTTACGGGGGAACACTCACTTTCCTTTAGCCAAATGACAAGAAATGTTTTGGCACTGTACGACTCTGATGCTGCAAGTTTTGCGGTGCAGAAATAAACTTGAAAATCTAATTTAACGCTGAGCAATAGCTTGCTGATCACAGACCCTAACATTTATCTTAAGGTAATTCACTTTCCTCTAGACAGCAGCAATTAACGTTTAGACCTAGAGGTATAATGGGCAGTTCAGAAAGAGTGTAATCTCTTCATCCCTGTGTCTCATAAACTCATCGTCCAGAATGTACGTAGCTCTGTTTCACCTTAACGATGTCCTCTGCAGAACTTATTGCAACTGTTCCAGACATTTGCTTCTTAAAGGATGATCAAAAATATAATGAGATGAAAATGGCTGTGATTTAATCTTGAGGCTGTTTGTTGCAAGATTCTGACCCAGATTCAGCTCTCCTTAGGGCAGTTCTGCACTGCACTCTGGGCAGAATGCCCTTGAGAAGGGCAGAGCTGGTGATGCGTTTGTGGACTACACTCCAAGGTGTCTTAAGCAGCAAAAGTCAAATTCTGCTTGTTCTGTGAATTTTGGTGGTTTTTTGAAGTCAAAAAAAGCTAAAGGAAAAATAAAAAGGAAAGTAATTAGCCAGTAAAGAATACGCTAAAATCTCTGTTGAGATTGTGTTTGGTAAACAGTGCATAACAAGAAATCAAAGTGATTCCTTCCAATAAATCTGAAATCACATGTTAATGTTGGGAAAAAAAAAAAAAAAAAGAGGAGATAAGCCATTCTAGCTAGTACCCTTTGGGTTTGCACTTTGGTACTGATGCTGAAAGTGCCAACTCGACACGTGGTGTGCAGCCTTACAAACATGACCCTACTTTTACCTTTTGCTGAAATGCTCTGTAATATAACAGGGCTTTCATTTCCTTTCTCCTGAGAGATGGGCTTTTGCCATCCTAATTCTGCAAAGAAAAAGAAAGGCTCATAGGAAACCTCATCATCTCCTCTGGCTTCAGCTTATACCCGAAATTTATTGTTCTCTCTGCAGCCTGTCCATTCTGCATTCTCCTTCCTTGCATCCCCTTTCTATTTCTCTTCATCACCCTTCTCCCTCTCCCTCTCCTTGAGCAGATAAGACTGCACACCTCCGTGACACCTGGATTAGAAAGCTATGTCTTAAAGAGGCTGTATGCTAATGCCAGCTCACCAGATTTCACAGGCTGTGGACTTAACCTAGCTGTAAGGGTGCAAGGAGTGCTGCAGCAGCACAAGCCTCATCTGTGTCTCCTGCACTTCCACTCTGCTGCATCCACTTCATTTTGTCTTTGCAGAAACACAGCTAATTTCTCAACAGCTCCCCAGGGAAAGACCATGCTGTTTGTTCTTCTCTTCTAGAGACTCTTTTCAGATGTGCTTTAGCCGCTGGGCTGATCAGATGAGTGCATCAATAAGGATTCTTGTCTCACTGCTGCCAGACCAGACAAATTCATCTTGATACAGAGAAAATCACTGTGTTCTCTTTCCCTCTGTGTGTCTCACACACACAGACAGGTACACACGTACAGCTTCCTACCTGTTGTTTCTCATCCCTCTGGGCCTGTCACACTAGCAGGCTATAGCATGATGGAAGGAAGTTTCCATTGTTTTCCTGTATGACTAGATTTGTCCAGTGACATCCCGCATCATGAAAGACAGCCACAATCCAAAGCATCCCCCACAATCTGCCATTTGTGGCCGATAAGCCACACTGTGCACTGGGAATATCAGCAGCTGTATGTCCCTACCTGTGATGAACCTGCTCTTCAAGCGTTTGGCCTGAATCATCTCACTATCTGTCCTAGGACTGAGCATGCAGTGGTAGCTGAACTCAGCACTTCAAACGTGTTTAACTATTTACTGTCATTCAGAGAGATGGCTGTGCTAGCCCTGCTCATGCACCCGGCCTGTTTCACAACCAAAATTAGCCCAGTGCTAGCCACACAAGTGTCTTTCACTTAGAGGCTGTTATATAGCAATATAAGAGCATCGTTAGGACTCTTCTGCCCGTAGCTGTTGGAGGAGGCCAGCACAGCTGATCGGCAGAGCCTGGTCTAATTCTTCAGCATGAATGAAGCTGAGATGGAAATGTCTCCCCACACTTCATGCAGAAGTCAGAATGGAGAAAGCATTTGCTGTAACTGATAGCAGAAGTAGACTACGGACAGTCCCAAACTGCAGGTAAGTGCATGTTACAAGATTAAGTAAGCATGTCAAAAGATTCAGACTGATGCAATCTGTATCGCAGACGCAATCAGTGTCACAGTTTTGGCTTTTCTCATTACAAAATAAATGGTTTATGTCTTCCTCAGTGCAGGATTTTAAAACATCAATGAAGCAGGTGTACAAGTGTCAGGAATAATCCCCGTACTCTCCCTGCTGCCAGTGTCCTTGGGAGCCGAGACAGGATTGGTATTTTCCTCCTTTAATTATGTCGATTTTAATTTGCTGGCCGTTCACAGGGAAGCCACTAGCCTGGAACAGCTGCTGGGGCTGTGCAAAATTAACCTGAGCCACGTCCGGGCTCCAGCAGACGGGTGCTGCTCCACGTAAGCTGACGCATTTGGTGCTGACATCCCGTCCTGAAGCTCAGTGCAGAAGGCTGAAAGCTGGATATGCCCTGGAGATCTGCATGTCCTGCCTTCCTCGGGGCTTATCTTCTTAGGTCTTGCAGAGATGGATTTACGGGGGGAAAGCAGGAGGAGTGTAATTCTTCTCATCTGTAAGTACCATAGCGTATTTCGTATCACGAGATGGGGACCGTGGCAGGTACTACCTTCTCCCTGAGAGCACCAGTGTCACTGCTTTATAACTAACCCGAAGCTATGGACATGTAGACGAGGTACCTTTGGAAAACCCTAACTACCTCCTACGCCCCACTTTCCACCCAAGAACACATCAATTTCTTGAACTAGAGGCAAATCTACCCTTGCTGGAAATTTTTACCCCAGATAAATTACCACGAGGTGATTCCTATGTTAGCAAAAGTGTTTTACCCTGGAAACAGTAGCTTGGGTGATGTTGGTCTAGGGCGGCTACCTCCCTGCTTTCCTTGGAAATTTTTATCTCAGGGCAAGCTTGGTTGGTGCTTTTGTTCTGGTTTTATCTGTTCTCTGAGTGATGTTGTGCGGTCTCAGCGCTCCCAATGCAGTGCTTGGCTGCAGTTTGCCCAAGACTCCTTCCTTTCTGTCACCTTGAATGCTCTTATTTAAAATTAAGGCTGGGTTTCATGGGGAAAATCAGCAACATTATGGTGACTCAAGAAGAAGCATGAAGTCAGCTGGCACAACTTAACAAGGGAGAAACCTGCATGTTGAATATTTCAGCCTACAAAATGAATTTGAATCAATTCAGAGCACTCTTTCACCAAGGACTAAATCCCTAAGGGTTAAGGACCACTTTAGTCACATTAGGACCACTTTAATCCTAAATGAGGACATCCATTTGGGGCTTTAATGCATGTTGATTTCCCGTGGTCGGATGAATCGGCTTAACTTACCAAGTGTCCCCTTGCAGACAAACCCCAAGTCTCCTTTGTTTTGCACTTTTGCGGTGTCCTACAGCAGAGGACTGCTGCGTCACGCCTGCTACCCCACGTGTCTGAAATCCTCTTTCCTTCTCTAAGTCACTGACTCATCCCATTTGTCAACTCTTGACTCTCTTTGCAAACTTTTGTACGCTGCAAGCTATATAAAGAAACAAATTGCGTTCAACTGTATTAGCAAGCAGCCTGGAGGGGGTTTTATTTTTTTATTTTTTCTGTACAGTGCCAGAAACCAATTTTCCCAAAACTTCAAAATGTCTGAAACACCTGACTCACATTCCTGAGTTACTGGGACTACTTCATACCTTGAAATTACTGCATATGGTGGTGTTTTACTCCTTCGTTCACTGTGTTCTTTATTCAGAGCTGGTCTTTTTTTTTTTTTTTTTCAGAAATTATTTAGATGATGTCACAATTAGCATATTTCACTTAGAACTAGCAAGTCCGTCTACTCTCTCACTGTAATTAGAGAGAAATGTAACACATTTGAAAATAAATAGCCCAGGCACGAGGTGGTTTTGTGGAACAATACAGAACAAGTGGGTGGACAGGGATGTGGAAATAGAGCCAGGATTCCGAGTGGTAAAAACTGGCTCGTCTCCACCAGCTTGCTAGAGCTACAATAGCTTGAACTCTCGCATTTGGCAATAAGCTATAAAATGATAAAAATACATAGTATAAGGAGAAACATGTCCTTCTAAGCTATTCTTTCAGTAGAGATCTGCTGGCAGCAGCACAGCTTCAGAAACAAACGACCTAAACTTAGGTTTCTGCAGTTGCACTCTTGGCTGCAGCTCATGTGGAGTTACAGCAGGGAAACTGTGCAGGGTGAGGGGTCCCTGTGACAGCTAGAATGACTGGAGAAATACAAGAGGTAAATGAAGAGTTTTCTCCATACTGATTCATCCATCTGAGTGACCAGGAAATATGACCGCTCAGACTGACACTTTGTGATTTGTAATTGTATACCACCGAGCACAGAGAGAGGAATATTGAAAAATTCCTTGGATTTTTTCCCCCTTCTTGTGAGCACAGCTGCTTCTTTTCCTGGGTTGAATTCTGGAGTACTGTTTTAAAAAATGCCAACATCTCTTTAGAAAAATCAGGATACAGGTTCCACATTCAAGGTGCTGTTGAAAGTTGTAATCCCATCCTGCCAGTCATCGCTAACTTCACATCACGAGTCTCCCACACTACAGCTTCTCTTTATAGTTTCTCATAGGCAGATTTCTGGTTCACATAAATTGGTTGGGCTCCCTTGGCATCCTCAAGGATATCATGGGCAGCGCTCAATAAAGAGCCAGGCACCTAAAATCTGCTTCAGCCATCATTTTGTCAGCACAAAGAGCAGAAAAGCAGATCTTTGTGGCCCAGCTTCCTGGTGTAGTGTCTATGGATAGAAATGTGTCTTGAAGCAAGAGCTTATTTACTTGTTTGTTGCTGTTTAAGGCAGTCAGGACATTAAATCCAGCTATTCATATCAATCTTTAGTTGAGAATTTTGTTCATCTTCTCTATTTTTCTGTAAGTCAAAAGATTTTATGACAGCTTAGAAACATCTCATCATAGCTGTGCTGTATTTATTAATCAGAAGTCTGATAAGATGTGGCCTTTTCTCCTTATGACTCTCCAAATATATCTCTCCACTCATTTATTTGCTGCTTCTGGCTGACAGCAGCTCTTCAAATGGCTTAATATAGCATGTAAATATCATGAATTTGCAGAATACAGAGCATCAAAGAAGAGAATTATGTCATACAGTGTCCTCCCTCATTTCTCAGGCTAATATGAACTGTCATGTGCTTCCGTTATTGAATTGAAACACGTTGTTGGTTTTCTTTAAATGTAGGTTATGGTAAAAGGCTAAGAGTACTCCCACATACATGGGAAATATTACAAGTATGAATCATCTTCATTGCGTTTTCTTCCCCCCTGACGCTAGCAGTAGGGCTAGTGATTCCTCCCAGCAATGAGGTTGTGTGTGCCGTTCCATTCCTTGACGTACATCTGATGGCTGGGACTGGGACCAGTACTTGGTTTTCACAGTTGTCAGCTGAGTTTCACACTCACATTCCTATCCTGAAATTCGCAGGACAAAAGTATTCACGCAGGGCTCTACTGAGCTGTTCACGTAAGGGCTATTATTAGAATAGTGTTGGGAAACAGACTTTTTTTTCATTTATTATTGAACGTAGCATCCTGACAAGGTTATTTTGTGTGGCTAACTCAGGTTCCCTGCAATGAATGATCCAACAGTCACCATTATTGCCACTGATCTTGCAGAGGTAGACCACAGGAACACTGGAGGACCAGAATTTGCTGAGAATTGTTAATCCTGATACAGTTGAGATGTCCGTGGCCTTTGAGACAACATCTGCAGCTCAGGGGAGGCTGGGTACGGAAGAGTCAGAATTAAGAGTCAGAACTTGCACGGTGCCTCCCCCCTGAGATGTGATGGGCCTTCTGGGCTCAATGCCCAGGGAGAGCCGCCAAGGACTGCCATCATCACTTATCTGCAGACAGAAGGACATGAGTAATGCCTTGGATGTCACCCCAACACCTCTCCCACTGCGGAGTGGTGGTGCTGCAGCAGAGACACAGTCACCCCCTGGAATCCAGGGTGGCAATGGGAAAGTTGGCACACTCACATTTTGCCTCTCAGACAAACCTCTAGGCATAAGCGACACTTGGCTTTGGCTAAGAAGAAATGCAGAGCTGAACCTGAGGTTTTTCTCCTAGATTTTTGGTGGTTCTTCTGTTATTTGGAGCACTATGCAACTCCAATCCTTTGCTGGGTTCTCACTGTCCGGTGTATAAGCACGCTAAGTGTGCACACTCTTCTTAGTGGGTTATTTTCCTTAGAGAAAGAAAGAGCAGGTTTGTTTGGGATTTTCACTTTTGTGTCTTAAGGAAATGAAGTCTTTGTCAAGGAGTTTTGAACATGTTGGCCAATTTCAGCAAAAGGGATGGCTGAGCAGAGATCTCAGAGGCATGAAGATCTGACAGGTGGCTGGGCAGGGACAAGAAAGAGGGAGCAGCAGGGGGAACTCAGCTGAGATTTCTCCCTCTGACAGCAGCTGGTTAACCAGTGACTGTGTCTGTAGCTTCTCATACCCTGTGCTCGCCTGTGCTCAGCAGAAAGCCTGAAGGCTGTAAACAAGGGATGTAAGTAGATCTTTGGATGTCATATGAACAGAGCAAGCAACTGTAAGAAGAGCTTGAGGGGGAGGAGGATTTAGGAGAAACAAGGATTGGGGACATGATGATGGCAGTGCTGCAAGAAACATAGGTGTGAGCTGGATTACATATATAGATTAGTGCTCAGGACACAGAAAACACAGTTGTAAGACGTCAGGCTTAATTTGCTTTACTGCTAATGGAAGAAGTTATTTCCCTCTTCAGTCCCAGCTGCCCTATCTTTGGGCTTGTATTGGCTCCCTCATCAGCAATGACTAGAGAGGCAGGCACAAACTTCCACAGCTGCTTGAAATTTTAGCATGGCAAAAAATAATGTTTGCTAGCCAGGGAACCACTCCCCAATAACCGCAGTAAGCAAATGCCACAGCTCTAAAGCGTGTCTGTGTGTCAGGAGTGGTTCTCTCCTTCAGTGCAGTGATCTGTACAAATCAGAGGCAGAAGTCACTACAGAGCCAGCTCATGTAAGCAGAGCTTACCCAAAGTGTAGTGTTTAGCACCTTCTCCTACTCTTGGCTTTCCGATGTGCTTAGTGTGGGTGTTCTGCAAACGTGAAAAGGCCTTATCAAGCTGTGACCTTGAAAGAGCTGCTGTTATGCAAGAAACAAGCTTCTGTTTGTACAGTACTTGCGTAAAAGTCGCTAGCAGCCCACCATAGAGTTACTTACCACTTCCTCAGTGAATGGAGGTTTTTCACTTGGCAGCATGCCTAGTTCAGAGTTAGTACCAACCAGAGACTAAGTCTAGATCTGCTACCTACTTCCAGGAATAGCATTTGCAATAGATCTGATTGCTGTTCCCTTTGTCAAGGTAACTGTGTCACCCTTTTGCAGTTCAGTGTTATGTTCTTATAAGACCTGAGCTTTACTGAAGTTCTAAGGCAACAGCAATAATATTTCTGTGATACTCCGAGCAACCTGCCAAACAGTCATATCCTTCTTTTCCTTCCAAGAGTTACACTACAGCCAGAGCCCTTGCTGCTTTAGCTTGCTCCCCTCACCAATAAGTTTCAGAACCTCTCCGAGAAGATAATTGTTTGCAGCTTTTATGATTACATCCCTGGAACGCTGTCAGAAGAAAATGTTTGCTCTGATCTGCCACAAGGTATTGTGCTGCCAAAGAAAGTGGCTGTTTGTAACTGAGGCAATAGAGATCTCCGACTTTTCTCAGCTCTGCTCTCTTGTTGAAAACAGTGGCAAAAGGCTACGTCCACATGCTCAGGAAGCACATATCTGACCATCAGAAAGAGTTGTCAAGAATTTATTGTGGAGACAGAGGAGAAAGGAAAAGCAGATTGCTAATACAAGACTAGTGCTTATTATCTAGATGAGCTTAAGGCACAGTAAGATGTAAGATGTCATTGCAAATCTCCAGTGCTTCACATCACACCACGAAAAAGACTTGGACTTAGTCACTCAAAGGCATGTCACTGTTAGATGCAGGTAATTTGTTTGAAAAATTAGTATTACTGCGACTCAGCTACACACTAATCAATTTCATAAATTGTTTTTAATTGCACACATTGTAACAGTTTGCAGACTTCTTATTATTGATGAGTTTCCACATTAGTTCTTTTTATTACACGTAGACAAGGCCCTTCCCATGCATAAATATTTCGAATACCAGCAGTTTTTTGAACCAGACCGATGTTTACCTTTTATACCGCATTACTCTAGTTCAGGTGCCTACCTGCAAGGTTAAAAGTGTCAGCGTTCCTCTCCCACTGAAAGGTGTGCTTTGGAGTGCTTTTGTATCAGCTGAGAAATATTTTGGAGAAAACAGTATTTATATGACAATGTTCTTTTTAATCTTTTGTATCACAACAGCAAAGAAATGTACAAAAGTCAAACAAGCCGACGCCACCTCTAGCCCATGAAATGCAGGCTACTTTAAAACGGACAGTGTCATGGGCAAGACAGAGTAAATGACAGCTCACGGTGGATCTTGGGTTTCCTTAACAATCAGCAAGATTAGAATTCTTACCCTGAATTATTTCACACACTAACTCATTTCTGCCACCACCCCAGTGTTACGTCCATCAGGTCGTAACTTTCCTTCCCAGCAGGGACATCACTTTGCATCCAGAAAGGCTGAGCAGAAAGCTGTGTCAGCTCATGCTCTGCTGCTTGCAGATGCCAGTCTCAGACACTAGTGGCCAAGGTCCCTGGGCATCCCCCCAGCATTCACTCTTCTCCCACTTACAGGATCTTACTCTAGCCAAGATCTTCACCTTCCTTTATCCAGGCAACTTTCTCTTCATGGAGACTACTTCTTTTTGAGAAGCCTTCATTTCATCACCAGCTCTTCTTTCCAGAATGCCAGGGCTCCATTTTCCCCAGTCTGAACAGCAAGCGTGCAGAAGCACAATGCACATGATCAGCCTTGTAATTGGTGGTTCTCTTACATGTTTCTTCATTAATTGCAGGATTCAGGATGTGTCACTTCTGTTTAGTTCAGGTGTTACCAAAAGTTACTACCAGCTGGTACCAGTTGCAATTAGTACGTGGCAGACTTCTGCCCAACAGTTCACAAGTTCAGCTTCAGACATTCATACACACACACATACACCCAACTACCTGCCCTGTTTAGACTTCACAATTTAAGAGATTTTTTTCACCTAGGACAGAACCTATCCACATTCACCTCCCATACCAGATTAGTGGTGTCCTCTGCCAAAGGTCAGGTTGAACGGGGCTTTGGCAACCTGGTCTAGTGGAGGGTGTCCCTGCCCATGGCAGGTGGTTGAAACTAGATCGTCTTCCAACACAAACCACTCTATGATTCTATTCCTCACCCACTGCATTAGCTGGGACTGGGATTAAAAGGCTTGGGGGGAATGCTTGAGGGCAACTAGATTTTAAAGTATATCTGTCTGAGGAAACACTGCTGAATCTTACCTGGGCCCTACTGGAAGAAAGAATCTGGTTGGGAATAACATGGCCATTTCCACTTTCCCTGGCAGAGTCCACAAAGGACACCCTCAGGTTGCTGAACCAGATTCAGGAGCACAATCCTGTCAAATTAGTTGGGAGGGAGTTGTTAGGCTAAGCTGGACAGGACAATAACAACATTAACAAAAAACACCAGTAAAACTCAGCATCAGCACATACAGAGAGATTTAATAGTTGGCAATTCCGCAGTACAAGGCTCTCCGAACTAGCATGAGCTCAACCCAGTATGTCCTGGAGTGCATTTACATGAGAACATGGGTAAATTGCTTCCAGATTCAAGCTGGCTCACATGGAGCCCGTGTGGCTGTGTGCAGCATGAGCAGTTATCATGCCACCCAGGTAATTCTCCCCCAGCTGAGCAGGAGGAGACAGCAATTGTTTGGTTTTGGATGGGTTAATATCAAATAAAACCCACTTGCCTGGATTTCACACAAGCTAAAAAAGACAAGAATGACTAGATCTGGTGACTAGGATGCCAGCATTTTACCAGAATTCTGCTCCATACTTGCAATGCTCCAACCCAGCTGTTATTAGAGACGCTTTTGCCTTTTTCTTCCTTTGTATTTCTAGGAGCTAATTTCCATTTACAAAGTTATTTCAGCCGGATCAGATAGCTAGGCTTTACTTCTTCTAAAACGGCTGAAAATTATTTAAGTCTATTCACCGTGAAAAGAGCCCCCAGTGTTGGCCATTCACAATGGAAAAGTATTTTTGGTGTGTTTTCTTAAGTAAACAATGCCTACTCAGCCAAGCTGTTTGTTCACCCATCTATCGATTTAGTTCCAATAACTATGAACCTGCAGACTGATTTCAGCCAGATTTGGCAAATTTGCAAAGTTCCTGCAAATCATGTAATAAAAAAATAATCTGTGATTAGATAGAAAAAGCCTATTATTTCCTTCGTGATATAGGGAAAGGAGGTAAAATTCAGCCATTGTTCTTTTGGGTGAGAACAACAGGCTGGCCCGTTTGTCCCTGCTACTAACTGACCAAGTGCGGAGCTCTAATTCAGCTACAGCACATCTGGCCTCATCCCTGCCTGGTAATTAGAGGGCCCAGAGTGAGGTGAGACTATTGTAGGAGAGCTTAGGGACATGTAGGTAAGCTGAAAAGATGAGGGGAAAACTGAGGTTATTGAATAGAATAGAATAGAATAGAATCATTAAGGTTGGAAGTGACCTCAAGGATCATCTAGTCCAACCATCCCCCCACCACCTATTACCCACTAAACCACGTCCCTAAGAACCACATCCAACCTGTCCTTAAACACCCTCAGGGATAGTGGAGCTCTGTAGGAAATACCTAGGGAAACAAATCTGTAGGAGATCAGACTTCATTAGTCCTGCTACTCATGATATACTGTCTTCACTTTCCCTCTGGAGCTTCTTACTCTGAATTATTTTTTTTTGTCCCCATTTATATTCAGAAATCTCACCTGAGTGACTCAGATCTTTTCAGCTGGCAGCTTGAAGACGGCATTGCCATTCAGCCTACACTTGCTGGATGAAAACGACAGCCACCTTTCTGGGCACCTCCTCCCTGAGCTACTTTGAGAACTCAGAAGCCCAAGCAGCACACTCCATTCCACCCCCCCCTTCCCCTCGGCTTTTTCTGTGACACTTTTCTTCTTTTGGGGAGTCAATACTGAATATACACCTCACATTGACACTGGAGAACTTTTATGACAGTCATAATTTGTGTCAGCTGGTTATGTCTGGATCATTTTCTTTTAAGTGTGTGATTTCAAGAATTGAAAGCACAGAGATTTTTAGTATGTGCCTGTGAAACAAAGTGCTTTTCATATTCTCAACTGAATACATACAGAAGTGACAGGATGGCCACCTGAGAGGGTGAGAGAGGGGAAAAAAAGGGAAAAATAGAGGAAAAATAGTAGAGGCAATGTTGGAGTCTGCACTTATGGTACATGTGAGTCTGGTGAAAGGACAGAGAAAAGAGATAGATGAAACGAAGGAGTGGGAATGCAAGAAGTTGCACAAGAAAGCGTGGGATGTCTTTGCAGAACGCCGTTAAGTTTCAGACCTCTGTAGCAGTCTTTTGCTAACTGACAAAGTGAAGAACAGAAAAACACTGCCTGATATCATATTGTTTTGTTTATCACCTTTCATTTTCTTCTTACAAATGTTAATACTTTACTCACTCTTTGACATTTGCTGAGCACTTGACAGATGTCTTGGATGAGCTGTCAACATGCGCTTTTATCTCGAGCACCACAAATTGATTTGACAACTAAACTGGACAATTTAAACACAAATTGGTTACAATCAAGACTGAAGTCTATCTTCTCCTTGCCAAAATAACCCCCTGAAAAACATTGGTTTATTTGTCACAAATATTCCCATTCAGCCTCACAAAAAGGCTTTGCCTAGAAGTAGAGGAAAATATAATCTAACCCTCAACATTAATGTTCCTGCTTCTTCAGAGAGTAAGTGTGTACCCATGAGGTGGAAGCCCTAACCATCTGTCTAAAGCATTTTCTGGAACAGCTGAAAGGATTTAAGGGTGGGAGTTTTTGGTACATAACTAATTAAACACACTGGATCAGGTAGAGGCGTTAACGCACTGCATGTTGTTGGGAATAGTTTAATCATTGCCAAAGACAGGGATTCATTCTCTTATTTTTTTCTTGGAGTAAATGAAACCCCTTGACCCACAGCCTTTGGCAGAGCCTGGGCTGTGGTAGCTCTGGCATTCCCCCATGAGATATGCACCTCCCTCACAGGGGAGGAAGGGGAACCAGTTGTCCCATATCTTTCCCAAGTGCTCCAGTTACTACTTCACTTTTTTGAATCTGGCCCTTAAACATTTATGGGTCTTTTCTTGCTGAAGCTATTTGCTTAAGTCAGTTCATATTTGCAAACAGTCTTGAGATGACAGCAATCACACTGGCAGTTTTACCGGTGGTTTTTGCATGGTCTCCTTGACAGTTCTGCTTAGAGCCATCCTTGGAGGTTACAGCTCATTCAAAGCCCACTGCAATACAAGTGTGCTGCAGCCTACATTCCTTCCAACCAGTCTTATCTTGAACTTTCTCTGTTGGCATTTCATTTACAATTATATTGCTTCCAAACGTTTACAGTAGCTTTATTAGATCCATCTGGTATTCTTCATAATCCTCCCAAAATGTGCCAAACCCAAATAATCTGTATAAGAATTTTACTACCAGCCCACTCATCCTCCCAAACTCTGAATAATATACAGAACACTGGCTCCAGCCAGGGTCCTTGGGGCATCCCGCTATTAACCTTTTTCCATTTTAAGAGGCAGTAATTTATTCTAGCGCTTCGTAGTCTCTGTCTCAGCTAGTTTTTAATTCATGACAGAACTTTACCTTTCACCTCTGATTCTCAAGTTCCTTTACAGCCTCTTTGAAAAAGACTTTTTTGACAGTGTTTCCAGGCTCTAAATTAATTGTATCCCCTCACCCTTCATTAGCCTTTATGTTAATGTTGAAATAACACACACATCTTAGAAAATAAATGCTTTTCCTAACACTAGCAAGGGACTTTATTTTGGCTTATCGAAGCCAGTGCATGGGAGTCCTATTTGCTTGCTTTTCTCCCTGTATTGTTATGACTGTTTGCTTCCAGCCTATAATAGTCCCCCAGCTGCCTCAGAAACACACCTTTAATTCTTTACCTCAACATTGAGCTAAAATTCTATAACCTATATGACTCCTAAAATCAACATGAGTTCCACTTGAAAGAGTGAATACTATGTTTTTCATTTTCTCCTTGCAAAGTAAATGTTTGCCATAACACATTGCCTTAGCTCTTTGAGGTCAGATAAACAGCCCATTTTATTCAAAGTACGTTTTTCATTTTGTGGGATGGGTTTTCCTGAATTCAGCTGCTTCTTATTTTAGTTCTCACTAGACATTTTTATATCACCTGCTTCCAGTTACGCAATGTGATTTAATGTCATCTTTCAGGTGTCTTTTGTCTTTATTATTTCTAAAAACCAAGACAAACCCCTGAGTTCCCCACAGGTAGCTGTTTCCTTCTGTTCCATTACACTAACTTACACAATGAACTTAAGGAACTTACACAAACAGCTCCCTGTCTCTGTCAAGTATTTTTCCTCTTCAGTTGTGAACAGAGGACCTCCCCTTTTTAAAGACTTTATTTAAAATACACTTGTTCACTCTTGGTTCTTACACATGTGCACAGACCGATGACCTCAACATTTTTGCTATAGCATTTGTTTATCTTTTCAACAGTTTGGGTTTTAGTAATTCTGTGAGAAAATAGCAGCTTAGTAAAATAAAAATCTTAACAGCTGGTAAATCTGTGTCTATCTGTATTGAAAAGAGAGATTTTAGAAGTGGCTGGCTTTAAAACTTTGTAGTGATAGCCGTTTCCCACACCTCTTCTGGAGGCAGGAAAGTGGAAAGGCAGCTGCACACCTGTCATGGCTGAGGGCACTGTTAATTCAATTTGTGCCAAGTGACTACTTGCCTGATCAGCAACTGACTGGATTGAGGTGACCGTAATGAACTGGTTATACCTGGGCTACGAGTGAGTAAATGTCCTTTCATGCCTTTTGCCAGTGACGCCTATATTTGTGTTTGCCCAAGGCGGCTGTGTGGGAGGTTTGCTTTTCCTCTAGTTTACTTTGTCAGTCAGTCGTGTCAGACTGTGGAACTAATGCCATAAATACTTTTGTTCTTCTCTTTCTCAGCAATCACCTTTGAGTTCAATTGAAGGCTTTCATTGCTTTATCGTTGTCAAAACTTTCTTAACCACAGAGACCCGTTCCTCAGCAGCAATCCCTTAGAAAGACATCATGGATGAAAGGACGCATTGAGCAATAGCCTGAGTACCCCGTCTTTCCTCAACTGTCGTGCAGCAGTAGCGGTGTGAGGCAGTTGTCCTCCCAACAGCTGCCTGGATTCTCGTGTGTTGAGACGCAAGGGAAAATCCCAGCCACTCAACATTTTGATCCATTAAAGTGAGGCATCTGACTCAGAGCTTGTTGAACTTGAAGGATGATTTTTCCATTGATTTCCACAGCTCTAGATGTGGTCTGATGCAGCTGACTATAACTGTAATCCTACTTCGAATAAAGGTGGAGATTCTATTTCTTGGACATCCCTTCTGCCTGGAACTATTGCTAGCCTCTGGCAAAAAACAAAAAAAAAAACCACACAAAAAACCCCCAACAAACTCAAAACCCAGAAAAAAATATCAGACAAAAACAACAAAAAAGTAAATCTCTCTGGACTTACTGACTTGTTTAGGGTGGAGTCAGGGTTATGATGTCTGGGAAGACATTTTTCTGTCAAATAAGGTCTGCTGGCAGCATTGCAAATGAGAAATAAGCCATACTAGTAAGCTTCTGAATTGTTTTAAAACTCAGGCCGTGACACTAATGGCTGCAGTACAGAAAGAGGAGAGGTTACTACTGTACATCAGCAGAACTCAACAACTTAGCTTTTCCCCACTCTGACTTGGCTGCCAGACTTTCCTGTTGGAAATCTCCTCACGCAAAATGAACAGTCAATTCACACCAGCAACAGGCATGTTTCTTACTCTCCTTTAGTGAAATTCTTACCTAAGTAGGTAAGAGCTGTGGCAGTGGATAGGTCTGGTACATTAACTTCACTGAGGTGCAGGTCCAGGGGTGCAAAGTATCAATAGGCACAAACTGCCTGTAACTATGCCCAGTCTGAGAACTGGGAGACTGTCTGATCACTGGAGCAGGAAGGCTCCAGAACAGTTCTTTGGTTGGAGGCCAGAAGCCAAACTTTCAAGTGAGTGTGAGGACAGCTGACTCTCTGCTCTAATTCTGACACCAGTCAGGAATATCTGTTTTCTAACAAATTTAATGTCTGTAGCTGCACTTGCACACCTTTTCAGGGTTGTGCTTGTTACGGCCATTATTGACTCTTGCCGCGTATCACATGCACTCAAGTGAAGCAGTAGCAACTTTAAGGAGTTCACACAATGGAAAACTTTGCTCATGCTGGCAGGAAATGTTCTTCGTAGGTACAATTTACAAGGTTTGAACAACATCATTTAGTTTTACTTTGAAGTGAAATGCAAAGGCATCTATCCCATGGCCTTCCAGAAAATGCCTTCCAGAT
This sequence comes from Psophia crepitans, assembly GCA_013399095.1. NCBI lineage: Eukaryota > Metazoa > Chordata > Aves > Gruiformes > Psophiidae > Psophia > Psophia crepitans. Next base: position 558,468 of record VWZZ01000341.1, read on the forward strand.
ACAGATTCAGTGCCTTATCTTACCTTTTGCTTTCATGGTCCCGAAATAATTAAATAACTTGACGTCAGCAGTTTTTGTGCATTAATATTTCCACATTTTTCCTATTGTGCATATTCAAAGGAAAAGAATAGCAAAGCTAGCCCTAATGAGAGAAATCTGAATCCTATTCGCACTGCAGAAAACATGACAGTCTTCAAAGATTAAAGAATCTGTGTGCAGTTCCTCTGAGAAAAGGAGAGCAGGGACCTAACCTCGGACTTAAAGTGCTCCATACTGTGTGCAATAGTTAAGGAGAAAGAATAACACAAGAGGTATGCCTGGGCCTCACCCAGAGCCCAGTGAAGTAAGTAGAAACTTTGGTTGCAATGGACAACATATTCAGTCTTCCATCAAGACTTTAGAAAGGCAAAAGATGTGTGGGTGTATAGCATCTCTGTAAATCCTTTGAGCCCCACAGGAGGTTTCTGTCGCTCCCACACCAGAGAGAACCCCTCACTAACAACCCAAATAACCAGGCTTGCATCAGTAGGGAAGGATAATCTGGCCCACAGTGCACTGAATTACACTGTTTCCTAATAGCAGTGTTGCCCTCTGCCAGCTGAACGGCATCTGGATGCCAGATCCTGCAGAGACCTGTATCACGTTTCTGTAAACATGCTTTCTAAATACAGTAAACTTCCATATACTCTGGTATTTTCTGCCTTAAGTAATATGGAAAAAATAGGACTATTTTTTTCCATCTGACTGCATTTTAGATAAATACTAAAATCCCAGAATACTTGGAAGAATGACTAATAGTCACCAATGAGGGGGAGGAGGATAGATGTTATAAAACAGCGTCTGGCGTGTGTGAAACCAGCACAAGACTGACAAATCCAGAATCTTCAATTGCCAGTTTGTTTAGCTTTTCTTCTTAAAGGAAAATGCTACTATTTAAAAAAAAAAAAAAAAAACACCAAAAAAACCAGAATTATTTTCTCCTGAAAACCTTAAAGCTGCATCTCATTTCCAAGTCAGTATTAAAAGTAACTGCTGGAAGAACATCCTCATCTGTGTGAAGCAGTATAGTGATCCTTAACTCCTTGTTTCTCCAGCAGTTTGGGCATTACATTTGCTCGTTCGTTCACACAGTGACCACCCGACATTCACAAGTTGGCCCTCAAATGCAGTAAGCCCGGGAGCTAGACCCAAAATAACTGGGCTGTCCCAGTTTCCCTGAAGCTAAATGGTACAGACAAATGCAAGTCAAATCAACAGCAAGAAAAGTACTTTTCGTACCAGTGATTAACGTTACTATTTGGAATTCAGCTATTTCTGAATCCACAGATCCTATTGTGGCAGGTGCTGTACAAACACAAAGACAACAGGGTTCTCCAGAACCTGCATTTTCTGATTATTTTTTTTTAAGGAACTTATGTTGCATGCCTTCTCTACTCCTTTGTTGTGCGCTGGCAGCTTTCGGGATGGATCAGCGGTGCGTGGAAAGAGGCTGCAAAGCTATCATGTGTCATGTTACCCAGCAGGTATGCACTGTGCATGGTCATGGCAGCCACAGTAAACTTGTGCATCTTATTAATGTTTGCTGCCTGGTCCATCCTACTCCAGCTTTGTAAATCTTGGGCCAGAGCGAACTTCTTTTGACTATTTGGCACAGGGATACTCTGGAAGAGTAGTTTGGGTATTGGGGACGGAACGTCTGCTTACATTCTTCACCATAGTACGCTCCACAGGGATAATTCCTTGCTGAGTGCCAAGCCAGTGCATATTCATTCCTTTTCAGTTTTTTGCCTTTCCATTTTGACCAACTTCTGGCTACACATCTGCTTTGCCAACATCGAAAGACTGTAAGACTTCCTGCTCTCTCTGCCCTCATCTGAATAAGCAAACTACAACCAGTTAAGCAGTTTTTAAGGAGAAGAGTTGCTGTGACAGAGATCTGCTTTCCCCCACATCTATACTGCTCTGATCACTGTACAAACAAAGGGCAGAATCAAGATTGCTAAAATTATCTGCAACAATTAATGAATTTTGCAACACATACGGATGCTTTCACATAGGCATTACAGCATCAGGCACTTCAGAGGTAAACTTGGTACCTCACAGGTACTCAGAAGAGCTCCAAAGGAAATTTAACAAGGCTAATTTTAGCTGGGAAGCCAGACACGCCACGGAAGAAGGCCCAGTGACCACAGTCATGTGAAAAGAGGCCTGGGAGGATTAGGGAGATAGGCAAGCATTTAGAAGGAGCAGCAAGAAAGACACAAGAAAGGAAGTGCTGGTAGCTTACATAATACCAGCCTGCAAATGCAACAGCACAACAGCAACATTTGCCAAAGCATTGTCAACGGGATAGAAGGCTTCTCAGCAGTGATTGAGAATAAAATAAAAGTTACTGGAGTAAGAACAGAAATTACGTGATAGGGAGGGCTGGTGGAAAGAGGAAAGCTACCAAGGACAGATTTATTTTGGTGCACAAGGAAAGATGTTGCTGAATTTTAAGACAGAGAACTCCTGTCCAGGACTGAAGATATATGTGCATAGTCATCAGAAGAGAATGCTAGATTAATCCAATAACTTTGCAATGTACACAACTCTGCTGCTGCTCACACCTTCTTGGACACAAGGATACTGATAAAAATATTCCTCTGCTTTAAATGTAGAAGCTCTTCACAATTCTTATTTGTTCAACTCAAACCACAGGACATAACTTGTATCTCACAATGAGCCTTTCTCTGTCTGGTCTGTATACATGGTATGCAAGCTTGTTCACTCACACAAGACTAAGATTGCTTGATCATGAAACATCACTGCATGTCTTTTGAGTTCAATAGAGATGCAGTAATTATTTTCACCTAATAATTAAAAAAAAAAAAGCTGGAAATAAAAACACAATCCCTTTCATTGCACCACTGGAAATATTATTGTGAACTGTCTTTGCAAAACCACAGGAAAGAGCAAGCTGAAAGGACACACATAGTGGTAGAGTTTTAATTCAGGCCACGTAATTTAATTCTGAATTATATTAGATCAAAGGGAAACTAAATTAAAAAAATACCTGTTGTATTATGCAGAATGGAGTTCCTCTTCTTAATAGGTCTGGACAGATTACAGTGCCATGAGGCTCCATCAATCAGAACAGAAAAACCAAAGAGCAAGGATAAATCGAAGTTAAGTGCATGGTGCTGAGGAACAAACTAACCACCTTCCTTTTACTATTATAAACCGGATGGGTTTGTGTTGATGGATTTATTAAGAAGGAAGAACAGCAATCTATATTCAGACAGAGACTTTTTGGCTATACATTTCCTCTGATGTATACAACTGTCTTATATTTTGCCATCTCAGTTAAGACTCTCACTATTTATTTGTGTTGATTTTCTAACAGAAATTATGATCTTATTTTCAAAAGGCTGCCTATTAATTTATTTCTAAACTTTTCTTTAACCCAGGAAAAGAGAGCACTCCAATATTTTTTCATGGCTTCTGTTCAACAGAAGGGCAGAACAAAAGAATTTATAGATCCATAGAAAGATCAAACTACTTCTTGATTTAACTCCAGTGAAATAATTTAATACAGCTCAGAGATGTGCGCAGTCCATGTTTTTTGCTGTGATGAATACGGGAACAGTAAATGTTTCAGGAATCTTAAACAGTGCAATGTCTATACAGCAAGGCTCAAGATGGAGATTTTGGACTGGAAGATTATTTTATTCTTGCTTTGTTGGTTTACTTTTTGTTGCTGGGCCTGGGGATTGTGCTTCCCCAGAGAGCCACCCAGTTCCTTTCTAAATCATGAGGTGGACCAAGTTTGGTTTCAGTGGGAGCTGGAACAGGCCACACATGCATAAGAAACATACTGTTACCTAAGAGTATGTTATTACATCATGAGATCATCAGAAAGGTGTACCATCAACATATTCCTGTTGCCTAATTTCTCCTTAACTAATATGCTGCTGCAGGCAATTCAGTGTCTTTAGTTCAACAACTGTGCTCTTTAAAAGGACAGTGTTAATTTTGTCCTAAAACTTGTACTTAGGAAAAACTTTTTTAAAACCTGAAATCTAAGGAATTGCTGTATGCTATTTTTAAATTCTAGTTGTTTACAAGGTGATAAATGCTCTCTGGCAATAACCAAATTCCAGCACAGCAGCAACTTGAAGTTATGTTAAACAATATAATCAAAACTAAAACTGCTTCTGCTACTTTTCAATGACTTTGTTGCCTGATAGTGACCAAAACATCATTGCTTGAGTTTTCATTGTGTAGGCAGCATCTCCTTAAGGGATCATCAGGCAACAGAAGCCCTCTCTGATGTAGTCACAGGTAAGCCGCTCTGAAAGCAGCATTCAAGGTGCTTGGGTCGCTTTGGTGTCTGCGGTTTGGGAATCCTCTGCCAGGTACTGTTCTGAAAAAAATCTGATACGCTGCGGTGTCTCTCATGCCCGTATGACAAGTAAGATTTCATTCAAAGTGTAAGGTATTACTCTACTCCTGGGTTATGTTACCACAAGTTCCCATCCCTGGATACCCTCCCTACCTTTTGGGATGCGACTTGAGCTTGCTTTTCCAAGTGCTTCTGCTCTTTTCTAATACAGTATGAATGGTACAAATGAAGAATATAATCACTCCAGTTGAGAAAAGCACCAAGTTCTGAATGGAACTGAAAAGCAGCTGATCAGTTTTGGGCACACAAGGCTGAGCAGGGAAATCAGGGTGGTTCTTCCCACCCCCTTCCCCTTCTCCTAAATGTGGATTAAATCACATTTCGTAAATAAAACCCGTGAATTGTGTGCCAGGCCACATCCCATCTACATCCCTGCAAGCAGTAATCATTTTGGAGAGATTTAGCACTCACATTAAAGGGTTCATGGAAGCAGTCCAGAGCGCTTCTAACGGCTTGGATCTAATTAGTCATTCAAGTTGTTTCTTTTCAAATAAGACTCAGAGGAACACGCTAATTTTAGGATGCCGAGGGGGGCGGGGAGGGGTGTTTCTCTCCCACCGAAGGAGCCCTTCCCGAGGCGGCGGGCAGGGCCGGGCGGCCCGCTGATCTCCTCACGTTCTTGGGAGCGCGGCGACCCCCCGACAAGCCCTCTCAGCCGGTGCTCTCTAGCACCTCGCCCTGAGGGCGCGGCTGAGGGAACCATCGCCCCCCCGCCTCGGCGCCCCGAGGCTCCCGCAGGACCGGTGCGGGATCAGCTCCGCGCCTCGACCTCTCCCCCGAGCACCCCGGTGCCGTGCCCGCAGCCTGCCCCGCCCCAGCTCCTTAAGGCCGGCAGGCAGGCTCAGCGCCGGCTATGGCCCGGGGCTCCTGGACCCCGGGTCCCGTCCCCCCGCGGCTCTGTCCCCGCGTCCCCTCAGGGACCGCTCCCCACCTGTCCGCGAGGCGCCGCCCGTGACGTCATGGAAACACCCCCTTCTCCCCCCCAACGGCCGGGGAGAGTGGGCGGGAACAACGCCTCCTCAGCACGAAGGGGGGAGTGAACGGGGGTTTCCCGTTGGACAGCACGGCTGCCAATCGAACGCGGCGGTCCCGCCCCCGGCCCCTCTCGTGGACGTTTCCCAGAAGCTGAAGCGAGCGGAGGTGTCGCTCCGCGCGCCCCACCCTCCCTGTCGGGACCGGCGCAGGTAGAGCGGCTCTTTATGGTTGCGGTTGTCGCTCCCGCCCAACTCCTCCTTCGTCCCCTCCCTCCTTCCTGCTGGCTGCGGGGCGCTGCTGCCCGGGGACCATGGCGGGGGCGCCCGGCAGGCGGTAACTCGGCCGGCGGCAGGTGAGGAGCTCAGGTGGGTGCCCGGGTAGGGCTGGCGGCCGCGGGGCCGCTTTCCCGCCGCGCCGTAAAGGACGGGGCGGCATGGAGGGGCGTAGGGACGGGGCGGGCGTTGATTGCGGCCCCCCGTGTGAGGCCCCACGGCGTGCCGGTGGTCCGCGGGGCGGGCCGCGGGGGCGGTGGCCTCCGGCGAACTCGGAGTGCGAGGAAAGTGGCTTTTTTACCACACAAAAAGCAGCTTTCTCGCCGGGCTCGCAGCGAGAGCCCCGAGAGCTGCCCGCCGGGGCGCGGGCGGGAGGACGGCTGCTACCTGCGCGCTGCCTCAGCCCCCGCACCTCCCTCCGGGATCCCCGGCCCCGCTCCGGAGCGGTCGCCAACTTAAACACCTTTCCGTGCTTCGGGAGGGTGCTGCTGAGCGAGGGCTGCTCCTCGCTGACTGAACTCCAGTTAACCGATGCACCGGGCAGCCGCTTCCCGGGCGGCGCGGTGGCTTTCCCGGTGGGGGTGGGCAGGGGCAGCTCTCCCCGCTTGCTGCGGGGACGCAAGCTGGCAGCCGGCTGCCTGGGGAAGGTAACTTGGGGAGCCCTGGGCACGTCTGCAAAGCTGGCGTTCGCAGCCAGGTCTGTGGTTCTCTCTGCTCGTGTGAAATAAACTGTGCTGCTGCTGGTTTGGGCTTTTGGTTTTTTCCTTCTGCTTGCCCACATCTTCAAGAAAATAGGTTAATTAGTTACATCTAGCCACTTCAAGTTTCCAGGTTGATTTAATTTCCATTCGAGGACAAATCAGATAATACGAGCATTTAAACACTCCATTATTTGAAAACTGGTACAGTTCACTGACAGTGAAGTAGTCTTCATTGACAATTGCTGATTTTTTTTATTTTTAACTAGGAGGATATCTGAAATGGCTAGAGAACAGGGCACTTAATAAATACACTGCTTCCTTGTAAGGTAACTTGTCTGCCTTAGATTTTTGCCTTAGGCCGCCAATGATGGTAACAGTGCTTTCCTTCTCTCCTTTCTTGAGAATGGACACAGGGAACAGTTGGTTGTTGCTTCATCCCTTGACTTTCATCGATTAATCACAGAGTTCAGAATGTTTCACTCTACTTAATTTCAGCAGAGCTTGTAAGTCCGGTTTGGGTATTTAACGCCAATGTTTTCGTGGACACTTTCTGTACAGCTACGTGTAACAATATTTTTAATTTCCATGAGCTTTGTTTTTTATTATTGAAAACATTTAAAAAAAATCTTAAGTAATACTCCCTTGTCTGTACTCCCAATAGATTAGGCAAAATATTTTCCGCTGTGGCTCCTAGTCAATTTTCAAAACAATAGCATTCACAATTTTTTTTATTCTCTTTTCCTTTACTCTGACATCCCCCTCCCCAATCACTGTGTTACACCTATTTATGTCCTCTATATTGTTTTGTATAATATCTGGGTCTGCATGCAGGAAAGGTGGGAGGGGAGTTTTAGGGATTAGAGATGCTCTCTGCTTATGAGTGTGCACATGTGTGCACTGAACAGTTGTGGTTGGGCTGAAATTACTAGCCTGTTCACCAAGGACAGGAAATGATGGTGAGACTCAGCTGGAGTCTGCTTATTGCAACACTGAGTGTGTGGCTACCTCATTCGCTTTTGCAAATGTAAGTATACTGTATTTTATACAAAGCCTTATTTGTGTGGGTTTTTTTTAGTAGCTGTGTGTATGCCATCATAAAGAATTGGATCTAGTTTAAACTGCATTATTACAAACAGATGCATGTCAGGCTAACAGCCTTTCCTTCATTTGTTGTGTTCTGTGAGTCTTGTTACATGCTGTGTAGAAAGTAGAGCGAAACAGGGCATTATTCTGGCAGTCTTGGATCTTATGGTTTCTAATTTTAAAACTGCAAACAGTGCTTTTTAGCTACAAATTGAGAAAAGCCTTCCTATTGAAAAGGTAATTTTATATATAATAGCTAATATATTTTTAAGCTTAAGTTTGATTTGCTGTAATGCTCATCACCTGCGTTTTTTTGAGATGCACAAGGCAGCAGAATGAGTGTGTGACTGTGCAGTCATGAGGTACTTTTATCTGTCCAAAGAAGCATAGTATCTATGTGAGCATATTTTGATCTTATTGAAGTTAATCTCCATTGATTTTAGTTATGTTAAGATTTGACTTTCCAAAGGCACGAAGTTTTGCTGGTTAAAGGCTAGGGGACAGATACTGTAATACACCACCACTAAGGCAGCGAAAGAAACTTCTAGGAGAATCTAATTGCCTTTTCCTGTATCAAGTTTCAGATAATAGGATGCAGATATTGTGAGATCTGACAAACAGCTCTCCAGAGTGGGACTAATGTGTTTCTGTTACCAAATTTACCCAGCTCTGCTCTATGAGGTGCTGGCCTTTCATGGCCATCTTCTGCAGTTGTAGGTGTGTACAGGCAGTATACTTTGGGGGACAGACATTGTTTTTAGCCTCCTGCAGCTGTCACTTGTGGTACAGGTATATAAATCTTTGAATATTATGCCTCAAAATACATGTTTCATTGCTTTAGTTTCTCATTTATCTGAAGGATGAGGAGATTTTGTGTATGTAACATTCTGTACTGTTGTTGTGGGTACTTGTCCTTATTCTACTAACATAAAATATGTCCCCTTGATGTTTGTTTGTAATTACCTTGGAGTGAAGTTTGCTGTCTACCTTCAGGGTTGAGTGATGTGAGTGTTGTTGCTAATGAATATGACAGTCTAGGTGAAGTTGGAACAATAATAGCTAAGGAAAGCACAGCTGTGGGTCTGATCCTCGGAGGCAGGGTATCTGTAACTCCTCCTTTCAATCTGTTTTAGCTTGTTGCTCATGCAAAGTTCTTGAATCTGCTTTGAGTTTCACATAGCACATATGTTCAGAAATAGCAGATTCTATTACATATGAAGTTATGACATGAGTTAACACAGTGTCTGAGTAGTGGTTTTGGAGCTCTGTCAACATGAAACATTACATTATTGCATGGCACATTATTGCAAGTTGCTTGAAACATTAAAAAAAACAACTTGAGGACAGTGTCAGTGGAGGAAGAAAACAGAAAACTTGCCCAAATTCTTTGATTTTCTGTATTCAAGTGTCACAACTGAGAACTGTTAAATGATCAGAGTAATTTAAAAAAAAAAATCAATGGTAATTCTGGTACCTGCCTTGTTAGTTAGTAAAAAGCAGTGAGCCCTCTAAGAAGTGCTAGCTTAGCTGAGGCTGAGAAATGCGTTTGGTCAGTTCAGCCCAGTGCAGCTCAGCCTCTCCTGTCTTGCCTGCCTGGTGTGCCAGAGCAGCACTGACTCACTGCAAGCTCCTTAGGGTAGAAGTCACGTGTGTTCATGTGTAGCAGTAAGCACGACACTGCTTAATCCTATTTCAGTGTCTGGGCACTCCATGATGCTAGCCGTGAAAATAAAGAAATAGAGTTGAGCTGCTTTTAATGTGGAAGGTGTTAAGTAATTTTTGCAGTGCCTGGTTGCTAATGATCTGCAGTCTTTGGAAGATGGCTATTCTAGCCGTGGCTCTTGAATCTTTTTCTGTGGAAAACAAGTACTGATAAGCATGGCTTGACAGGAATGCCTGTTACATGCAACAGGAGGGAGGAATAAGAGTGAGAACTGACTTTCGCTGACCTCTAAGCCCAAAGCTGAAGTAGTACATTGAGAATTGCTATGAGTTTCTAGCTCTTAGAGGGATCTCCAAACTTACTAATTGTATATCTGGCTGTAAGACAGCCTGACGTAAAGGCAGTCGCTGCTTAATACCATCTGGTAAGTCATAGAAAGAAGGCTGCAGATATGGTTCTTCATGTGCATTGCTTTTCAATTTTGTAACAGTTAAGACTGAATTTGAAAAATCCTTCCTTTGCAGTCACTGAACAGCATGCTAGCCAAGCTCTGTGTTCTCTGTCTGACCAAGAGATCTGTGCATATGTGTATTCCTAGGTGCCTTGCTTTCAAGTCCAGTTGTTAAATTACAAGTACTTGTACTGAAGAGTCCCTCTTTAGTCTTTGAGCTGTGGGGGTTTTGATGGCTGAATCATATTTAGGTTGGCAAACACATCTGCTGCCATGTCAACACTTAATTATTTCCTTCTGGACGTTTTCTTTGGCATTTATGTTAACAGGGGTCTGCATCAAATCTTCCCTTCCAATGTAATGCATGAATTGGGAATTAAGGAGATTTTAATTTTAATTCCTGTTTCCATAATAGCAACTTTTTTAGTGGTAGCTTCAGATTCTGCCTACATGTTGGTTGAGCTGAAACCTAAAAAACCATGTCACAGGAAAAATGTGGTAGTATATGGTGCTGCAGTTGTCAGGCAGCTCTTGTATGTAACTGCTGTTCTTAGTGAAGGTGGTAACAGTACAAAATAATAAAGATAAACTAATCCTTGTTTGTACCAGTGTTCATAATTATTTTGTGTTTACTGTAATGACACCTGTAACTTTTTGATGTTGGATTTCAGTAATGACTTTTTGTTGCCTTTAGAAAAACCTGGAGCATTGGGCTTTCTGGCCATTCAGTGTATCCTCTGATGAATGTTTTTAGGATAGAAGTCTGAAATATTCCCCTGGCTGAATATAGTCATACTCTTCCCTCATCTTAATTTCTGCCAATTCTGTTATTACTGTTTGTGATGATACTGCAAACAGTCAATTATCATAAGTGTCACCTCTGATCTGTTGTGGCAATCTCTTAGGTCACTTTTAGGTCACCTCTCCCCAATCTGACTTAAGCCTGCAGAATCACAAGAAAAAGTAGCATTTCCTAGTCACAGTGTATGCACTGTTACTGTTCTGAATTTAGTTTGTTCCATTTTTATATAGTTGTTGGTGAAGATGAATGAAGCTCCTGGTTTTAACCATTGCGATAAAGAACGACTGTGTGGGTGTACTCCATTTGCCTTTAATGTTTACTTTTTTCTGCCCAGAAAGTAGCTGAAACCACAGAAGAGATGATTTCTGAACAGCTTGTCAATCACCAACAGAACCATGTGTGCAGGAGACTTTATCCTTCTCAGTGCACAAGCCCATCTGTGTCACTGTTAATTCTGCTTGTTACAGAAGGTTAAAGCCTGCCCTTCAAGTTTTTACATGAGCAGAGTAGGATATAGGTCTCTGACATTACTTTCTTTCATCTTGCCAACAAGACACATTAAAAAAAATAATTGTTGCAATGTTTCCCTCTTCTCTAACATAGTTGCTTTGTCAGTGTGTCTAGAAAAACAGCCTTGAGGAGAGACAGAGGGAGTTTCTTCATACTTTTAGTTCCCCAAGTGAAATACACAATTCTTATTTTTACAGAACTTTTGCTGGCCTGTCTGCAGTGGCAGCAGATGGCTTTGAAACCAGCCTTGGTAAGTTTTATTATCCAAAGGGTTCTGCCCCTGCCTCAGGCTGCAAGGCATAATAGTAGTGTCTCCCCTGAACACAATGCAGAATGTGTCTTGCTCATACTGGCACATGGGACTATGCCAGCTGCAACCATATTGCTAGGAAAGAAGCTTGTTTAATAGTCTTATAAAATACTGTATTCTGAGAGTGAATGGTTCTGTCATTTCTATCTATATCCCTTGCTTGTGACAAATATGGGTGCTGAGATTTCCTAGACAAAGTTTTGACAGCATAAACTGTGAATTTAAGTGCAACTTACATTGTTGGGAGGGAGGAAGTTTCACTATGAATGTTATTTAGTCACTTACTGTCTCATATACCTTAAAAAGAAACAGTGAGTGTTTGTTAACCTTCTGTGGTACTACTTGAGCACTTTAAAATAACAAAGTGTAAATCATCAGTAGCAATGGTGATTCCTAAGACATGTTAGTGATTACTGTCTGCATACTGGGGAGCTGATGAAGCTAATTCCAAAGGATGTGGGCTACTGAGTCTTTGCTAGTTTAAGACGACTGTGATAGGAATTTATGGTGGCTTTCTCAGATGGACTCCCTGTGTTCAGGGGTGAAGCTCCAAGCCATTGGGGGTGAGAATGTCTGTAGAAGCTTGCCCATACCCTCCCATATGCCATCCCTGACCATCCAGCCTCGGGGAAAATCCTTGGGTGACATTCTTAAAACAATTTTTTACAACCCTAAACAGGACTTGGGACACATTCAGGACAGCTATTAACAGGACCACGCTGGTCTGCACATCCCAAGGACATTGAAAACTCTCCAGAACTCTAGCAACCAGGCAAAAGGG
>VWZZ01000341.1:570693-621518 GCA_013399095.1 Psophia crepitans
GCCCCACGTTGGGCGCCAAAAAGGACTGTCGTGGTTCGGCCCCAGCCGGCAGCCGAGCCCCACGCAGCCGCTCGCTCACCGCCCCGGCAGCAAAACACGGGGCAGAATAAGGCAACAAAAGGGCAAATGGCTTCGAGTTGAGATAATGGCCGTTTAATGGGCCGACAAAGGGAGAGGGGAAACGACAATAGGGCCGCAGTAGTTACACCGGGATGTAAACAACCACGGTAACAAACGCGGTACTTACCGACCGACGACCCGACAGCCCAGAGGCGCAGCCCGCAGCGAGCCCGTCCCGGAGCAGCCCCGGGCCCCTCCCGGGCCAGTCCCTTTATAGGGGCGTGACGTCACGTGGTGTGGAATAGCGGCCGGCCCGGCCCGGCTCACCTGGCCCGGGCCTGAGCATTAACCCCGGCATGGCCAGAGCCAGGACACCCTGATACCCTGCTGCTTGCCAAAGGCAGGCAGGCTGGTACTTGCAGAGAGGTGCCTTTCTACAGTTTGGTAACTCTATGGGTTTCCTCCCCACAACTGGATGCATCTGCATCTGTACAGCTCAGTGGCACATGACCTCTCTGTTCCTGGGAACTATGCAGCCATTTAGGTAGCCGATGCTCTAAGAACTTGCTAGTCCATTTTTTTAGCAATGATTTTTCCACCTTGAAAGAAGCAGGTCACCTAGCATGCATCAGAGTATTTGGAGCTGGCATTGTTGTTAAAAGGTTGCAGGTATTTGCTTTTTAAATAAGTGATAATGGAACAAAGAAACAAAAAATAAGCAAGAGCTGTTATTAAGACTATGCTTGAAGATAAGACTTCTAACTTTTTTTTTGCTAGTGAGTAAGAGTGATTAATAAGGCTCTGTGGTCTACCCTGGTGCTGTGATGTCCTAGAAGCTTCTCAGAACTGCATCTTACTTGCTGTTACTGCTTAATAGGGTCAGTAGAATCACCTGGAACAGCCATGTTTAATTTCCTTTAAAAATAGCATTCTGATAATGGTTTTTCCACTTGTTAAGATATGTAGCAGGACAGGACCAGAGACAGTGAGCACAGACTGAAATGCAGGAGATTCCTTCTAAACATAAGGAAATACTTTTTTCATTGTGTGACCAAGCACTGGCACAGGTTGCCCAGAGACGTTGGAGAGTCTTCACCCTTGGGAATATTCAAAAGCTATCTGGACATGGCCTGGGGCAACCAGCTCTGGGTGGCCCTGCTTGAGCAGGGGGGGATGGACCAGATGACCTCCAGAGGTACCTTCCAACCTCAACCAATCTGTGATGATTCTACTGATGTATTTGGAAGCTTAGTCTACTGCAACTCTACTCTTCAAACTCTTAGATATAGAAATGATTTTGGAAAAACCAATCAGAGTTCTAGTGTCCTTTTCTGAGTTAATAAGCAACTTTGTGGTTGGGATACAGGTCATCTTTCATACAGCAGGATGCAACCATTGTTGGAATAGACTTCTTACAGAGGATTGGTGCTGTCTGACAGAATTTGGCTTCTAGAAAGAGAAAAGAACTAGAACTAATCACAGAGTATCAGAGGTTGGAAGGGACCTGGAAAGATCATCTAGTCCAACCCCCCTGCCAAGGCAGGACTACCTAGAGTACATCACACAGGAACCTGTCCAATCGGGTTTTGAATGTCTCCATAGAAGGAGACTCCACAACCTCACTGGAACAGGCTGCCCAGGGCTCTGTCACCCTCACAGTGAAAAAGTTTTTCCTTATATTAACATGGAACCTCCTATGCTCCAGCTTGGACCCGCTGCCCCTTGTCCTATTGCTTAATGACACCGAGAAGAGCCTGGCTCTGTCTTCCTGACACTCACCCTTAACATATTTATAAACATTGATAAGGTCACCTCTCAGCCTCCTCTCCTCCAAGCTAAAGAGACCCAGCTCCCTCAGCCTTTCCTCATAAGGGAGATGTTCCACTCCCTTGATCATCTCTGTGGCTCTGCACTGGTCTCTCTCTAGCAGTTCCCTGTCCTTCTTGAGCTGAGGGGCCCAGAACTGGATGCGATACTCCAGATGCGGCCTCACCAATGCACAATAGAAGGGGAGGAGCACCTCCCTCGACCTACTGACCACAGCCCTTCTAATGCACCCTAGGATGCCATTGGCCTTCCTGGTCACCAGGGCACACTGCTGGCTCATGGTCATCCCTCCATCCACCAGGACCCCCAGGTCCCTTTCCCCTACACTGCTCTCCAGCAGGTCAGTCCCCAATCTATACCGACACATGGGATTAATGGGGTGTGCTGATCTGCTGATAGCAAGGTTGAATAACAAAGAATTCATCTATGATGAGAGGAGAATCGAGGCTACATCTAGTCCTGTTACTGAACTCTAGGAACAACCATGTTAGGAAAGCAGTGTTGTTACTTGTTTTTGTTTTCTGATTAAGGTCAAACAATGGAAGAAAAAGAATTTAGGTGTTGGTCTACAGGACTCGGTCATGTCTTGGCAAGAAAGCTACTCTTTAAAAAGAAGTGAATTCAGTAGTTGTGCCCTTACTAGTGTCAACAGATTCTATTTACTAAATAAAATGATGGACAGCTAAGATGTATCATGGACCCTCATTTGCCTCCCAATGTGGTACCTGGACCACTGCTAGGCTGAGCTGATACCCAGCTGGGTTTAGATTCCTGGGCTGGGTATGAAGGGCTGTTTTGCCCATGTTATGTTTAACTGTCCATACAAAAAACAGATCTAAAAGGAAATGAAATCTAAAGTTTGAGTGTTGAGTAAAATACTGGGACAAAATATTATGATTGATTCTTGTTTTCCTTAACTGAATTGTTCTGGTATTTTTTACTGAGTGACCTAGGTAGTAAGTAACAATTCAAAGCTCTTACACTAGTGCCATAGCTGCTGAAATTCAGGAAGTATAAACCCCATTCATTCTTTCCTGTTTAAAAAAAAAAAAAAGTGATACACTGAGTTCATTTGCAGATTTGTTACTGTCCTTCAAATCCACCTATCTCGTCTGCAAGGTATTAAAATCAGAAGCACTCAATATGATGTTAACCTTATAAAACCAAGGCTCACTTATTCAATATCTCCCAGTGCTTAGAGAATCTCAAATTGTTGAGAAAGGAGAACTTACTGAGGTAGGGAACTGCTGCCATGAATAAAGTTCTTGCCTTTTTAGCTGATGTCCAGTTTGTTTTGTTGAAACAAGCTTTTTAACATCCTATTTCTTAGAATAAAAATGTACTGCTGAGATAATATTTTTTCATTCAATTCACTGAATAAATATGGAACTTCATTTCAGATTTGGAGATAGGATGTTAAAATTTTCCACAGGATAGCTGAAGCATAGGATCTCTCCACACACATGCTTCATTTCACAGCTTATTTTCCTATGTATAATACTGTATTGTGCTGTACTCTTTGAAGTTCAGCAGGTTCAATGCTTCCACTTGAAAATCAACAGTAGACCCATTGCCAGGATTTCACTTTGGCATATGAGACTTATTGTTGTTTGCTTGCTTGTTTTGTGATTTGGTGTTTTGGCTTTTTTAAGAAAAAGGAACCAAAAAAAGTCTTGTCAAGCTTTTACAAAATGGAGTATTTGGTGAGGGTGACTTGTAAAATTTTTTTTTTTTTCCCCCCTTATTTCAGGAATACTTACTATCACTTTCTTCTGCAATGTTACATGCATGCAATTGCTGGTGTACTGAAAATCCCTTACTGGTGATAATCTTACATTTTAAAAGACTAAATTTCAAGTAATGGGACACCATTGAGTATTTTTAAATGCATACAAGGCCATTGTTTTAATCAGGCAGGCTTAAATAATCTGCTTTTAGTCCTAGTTGATTAGTTTGATAAACTGAGAAGGGAAGATGCAACTTCTCATTTCTAGATGTATTGTCAGCCATCTCTCTTTTTTTTTTTTTAAACAAGAAGCTTCCTTAATTTCAAAGTAATTCAGTGGTAGAATGGTGGTTGTATCTCAGTATCATCAAGTGACTGAGTTTTTTACTTTGGGAAACATTTGTGGGGCTCGTCTTTGGTGATGACTGCTGCCTACTTGAAGAGGCTTAGGAAATCTTGGTTTCTGAGGCACGGCTCAGCATCTGAAAACATCCACATTTTGCTAGCTGTGGGTGCCATTTCAGTCTTGATAATCCAGACACAATGACAGTTGACATTGAACTACTAGATATTCCTTGCCAAATGATCTTGCGTTATTTACTTTAATATGACTGGAATGCATGGATAGCATATACACATCATCTATTCAGTGGAGGATGGGAGCTGTTTGTCTCTGGTTTTCCCGAATTAAACTATTAAATAGTAGTTCGTTGTGCGGAGCCTTTCTGCAAGCACCTTTGCTTGCTGTTCAGAGAACTTCATATTCTAAACAACAACAAATTTGTCCCTTGAATATTAGGAAGATAGAATGCCTTTCTTGCTAGGGCCTGTTTCCCACCACTCACATTATGCAGAAACTTGAGTTCTTGAGGGATTTTCATTCTGTCCTGGCTCTGGCCAGGCCGGGGTTAATGCTCAGGCCCGGGCCAGGTGAGCCGGGCCGGGCCGGCCGCTATTCCACACCACGTGACGTCACGCCCCTATAAAGGGACTGGCCGGGAGGGGCCCGGGGCTGTTCCGGGACGGTCTCGCTGCGGGCTGCGCCTCTGGTCTGTCGGGTCGTCGGTCGGTAAGTACCGCGTTTGTTATCGCGGCTGTTTACATCCCGGGATAATTATTGCAGCCCTATTGTCATTTCCCCTCTCCCTTTGTCGGCCCATTAAACGGCCGTTATCTCAACTCGAAGCCATTTGCCCTTTTGTTGCCTCATTCTGCCCCTTGTTTTGCTGCCGGGGCGGTGAGCGAGCGGCTGCGTGGGGCTCGGCTGCCGGCTGGGGCCGAACCACGACACATTCTTGATGTCATTGCTCAACAGTCCACAAGTGCATTGTCACTCAATCCACTTTACGATGGGTTACTTGAGAGAAGGTGTAAGCTGTGCATCTGTTGTGCATTACTTCATCAGTAAAATCGTATTGTCTGTATTAGCCTAGCGTACTTACAGCTGAGAGGAAGGCTGGTATTTGGTAAGGGAATGATGGATGAAGGGTGGGAAAACAGATTTTTATATATTAGTATATATAACTCACTTCTTATTCTGGTGATGAAACTGGTTTTTTTACTTCCCTGTGGTTCTTTTTGACTCTTGAAATATAGGGAGGTGTTCTGAGTAAATATAAGTGAGTCATCTTAGAAACTTTTTTTGCCCAGTCTGTGAATGACACTGAAACTTTTGCATGGAAGAATGTTTTGTGGAATGTAGGTGTGCAAAGAAAAATCACAAGGCATTGACTGGCTAGACTTGTGCTTGGATTGGCTTTGTTGAAAAAAGGAATTGAAGAAAACTGGTCTGATCCCTTAATTTTTCCTTGCACTGAGATTCTGAAATGCTTGTTTCTGTGTACCTGAGTCTCCACTCTGGAAACTGCAGGCATCATCTTTGGAAAGGCTTGGGCATGTGAAGTAACACCACCAGATAAAGAAGAAAATACCAACAAATTTCGTTGTCAGAACTGATGTTGTATAAGCTATGTATGTCTAGTAGCCTAAACATAGAGTCAAAAAAGTAGTTTCCTTGACCTGCCACTTTTTGAAACTAATATTCCTTAAAAATAAAACCAAACCTTTGCTCATGAAAGAAATACATCTAAGTGAGTAAAGTTAAAGTATTTCTTTTTCCTTATGGAAACTTGAGAGTATAAGGCAAGGTCAGTTTGCAGCCCAGGTTAAATCAGCAATAGTAGTGTTGATAAGTCTTATATCAATTATTTTACTAAATAAGATCATTGCCAGCTTTGTTAATTTTTTTGTGCAGTTGATACCAGATCTACAGATTTCCCTTTAATTTTTGTTTTTAAATTAATCTGATACCATTTCTTTCTGACTGACTTAATCTGAAATCCTGCGTGTTATTGATTATAATAGGGCTGATTCATTTTCCCTTTTCTCCCTTCACCTCCAGCTCTAAAGACAGGTATTCTGTTTGCTCTTCTGCTGTCATAGAGTATTTCACACTGTTTTTTTGTGTGCTTAGAAAGTATAGATTATATTTTTAAAATATTTGTTGGCTAGGAATGAAGTAGGCACAACAATTTGAGAATGTATGAAAGTTTTATTTGCAACTATATGTAAAATATAATCTGCCTTTCAAAAATCTGTAGCAGTATCATCTGGTTTCTTCAGCTCATGTTTAGGAAGCTGTTACTTTTGATTCCATGCTGGCTGTGGTAGTTTCCAGGCCTGTGACATAGTAGACATCCTGTCTTTGTTTCTTTACTATGAAATTTTCACTGCCAGGTTATTTCTTCACTTAGTTTCGATGTGTTGTCAAAGAGCTTTGTTTTCAATAGCTTTCAAATATATATTTTTTTTTTTTGAAGTTTTAACTTTATTCCTGTACTTCAACGTACAAGGTACAACTTCTTTAATCAACTCCTTCCCTGCCTTCTTGGGAGGGATATGGAAGTTATTTATCTAGTTAGGCCTATTTCATCTTGCATATTGTCTGTTGCACACTGCATCCCATGAAGCATTTCCAGATTCATTTTTGCACGTTTAATGAATCAGCAGCTCTGCATTTTCAGTTTAAAGAGTCTGAATTCCTCAGTCTACCTGACTACTTAAACTAGTTCCTTTTGCTTATTATTCACTTGAGTCAGAGATGTTAATCTTCTGTAATGCCAAATTCACTGGATATTTTTCATTCTAATAAAATTTGTACCAAGGCTGGTTTCTTGGAATCTACTGCAGGCTCCCAGCACTTTGAGCAGGACTGTTCCTTTTTTTTTAAAGTACTTTTTTAGAACCCAAATGGATTCTGTTCATTCTTTTGCAGTGATGTGTTTGGCTTTGTTTGTGGTTTTTTTTTTAAATCTCTCAGTTTTAGGTGGTGTAGATATGTTCCACCCCTACCTACCTCTATTGGCTCTTCTGAACAGCATGTACATTTCAATGTGTGGTAGCCACTAAGACTCTGTTGTTCTGTGGTGGGTTGACCGTGGCTGAAGTCCAGGTGCCCCCCAAAGCTGCTCTATCACTCCCCCTTCTTAACTGGACAGGGGAGAAGAGGTGTAATGAATGGCTCATGGGTCAAGATGAGGATAGGGAAAGGTTGTTCACTAATTATTGTCCTGGGCAAAACAGAACAGACAGAGAGAGGAATTAATCTGATTTATTACCAAGCAAACACAGAGCAGAGCAGTGAGAAATAAAACCAAATCTTAAACCACCTCCCCCCACCCCTCCCTTCTTAACTTTACTCCCAGTCTCTCCCAGCTCCCTCCCAGCGGTGCAGGGGAACAGGGATGGGGGGGGGGGTTTACAGTCAGCTGATCACACATTGTTTCAGCTGCTCTTCCCCTGCTCCAGCGTGGGGTCCCTCTCACAGAAGACAGTCCTCCATGAACTTCTCCAATGTGAGTCCTTCCCATGGGCTACAGTCCTTCACGAACTGCTCCTGTGGGTCCCTCCCGCAGGGTGCAGACCTTCAGGAGCAGACTGCTCCAGCATGGGTCCCCCACGGGGTCACAAGTCCTGCCAGCAAACCTGTTCTGGCGTGGGCTCCCCTCTGCACAGGGCCACAGGTCCTGCCAGGAGTTTGCTCCAGCATGGGCTTCCCATGGGGTCACAGCCTCCTTCAGGTGTCTCCACCTGCTCTGGTGTGGGGTCCTCCACAGGCTGCAGGTGGAAACTCTACACCCCATCTTCCCTCCTCCATGGGCTGCAGGGGGACAGCCTGCCTCACCATGGACTTCACCATGGGCTGCAGGGGGGTCTATATTCTGGTGCCTGGAGCATCCCCGCCACCCTCCTTCACTGACCTTGGTGTCTACAGAGTTTTTTACTTATGAGCTCCTGCACTTGTGTTTTTTCCTGTTCTTCAATGTTACCCCAGAGGTGCTACCACTGTTGTTGATGGGCTCGGCCTTGGCCAGCGATGGGTCCATCTTGGAGCTGGCTGGCATCAGCTCTGTTGGACATAGGGGAACTTCTAGCAGCTTTTTGCAGAAGTTGCCACCACTGTGTGGCCCCCCCCCACCCCAAAACCTTGCCATGCAAACTCACAGCTTGTCCCTGTGATATCTAGCCTTGTATTTAATACCTAATTCAAGTTCATCAGTTTTGTAGTATAAGCCTCTCTTTCCTTTTTTTTTTCTTAAGTACATGAATACTTCAAAATGTTTTATCTCATGATGCCTGTTTACCAGGGCAGACTACTTGTCTGCCTGACCCCTGTTCTTATCTGTGGACTTTCAGTCTTTTATCAAATGATCAGAGATAAGCGTCCTTCTTGGCCACATCCTCTTTTTTTTTTTTGCTAGTGTAGTGAGGCTGATATGGAGATTGTGTGGGTGCCCAACAACTTTCACTTCTCCCTTTCATCTGTAAATCCTTTTTGGGTGTGTCACCATGTCCTGGAGGGACACTGTCCTTGTCTCATGAATGGAACTCTGAATACTCTTGTCTTTCACTCATCTTTCACTCTCAGCATTATTTTAGTGCCTCTTTATCAAATCCCTTGAGATATAGCTGGATCAATTGTTTGAAGTCCTGCCATATAAATAATCTTTTGATTCTGCACCACCCCTCTGGTCTTTGACTGTAGCTTAAGTAACTTCGAACACCAAGAAAGAACATAGTTTCAGATCAGCGGGGAAATACATAATGCTCAAGGAGGAAGACAAGGGCCAATGTATGTGAACCATTTGATCAGATTGTGAAAGCAGTCACTTAAAAATGACTTTATCTATATCAAAACATTAAAAAATCTCAAGCTATGTTTAAGTAAATATGTATATATTTAACAGAAAATGTTTATATTTAGTTTTCTTTCCCCCTGAAGTCACAGACATAGTAGAAGCTATTGCCAGTGTTTTTCGACAGCTGTTGCTACAGTGAAGCAATTTTGCAGGTCACCAGATGTAGAGAAAAACATCTAGTAAATAAATTCTGGAATTTATAAACATCATAACTGGCTGCATCTATTTCTTTTTTTTCTGTGGGAAAAATTCTCTGAATAAATTTGCTGTGAATAGGTTGCAGCTTCTGGAGGATGGTATATATTTACTCTGATGGATCTTGTTGTTTTAACATAATTGCTTTTTAATTAATGCTTTTGTGAAAGTTTTGTAAATGTTTAGGCCTCAGCTGTCCTGACCTGAGACTGATGATGCTTTTTTTGGTGTGTGTCTGTGTATACATGTGACATTAAGAGGAAAAGGAGGAGGGGTTGTACTTATGTAGGTGTTCTAATTTTGGAAAAATTAAAATCTCTAGAGAATTACTGGTGGCAAGAAAACAAATCACCTTTTTCTGGTATCTTTTCTCTCCTGCTAATCCCCAGATCCAGATTTAGTGGACAGTCACGTAAGCTGCATGTTTACTTTCCCGGACTAATGTCACGGTTACTTTGGCTGATATCCACTGTTCTTCCATCCTTCTGCTTGTGTGGGGTTTTCTGCTAGTTCCTTGAAAGCCGGCATGTGGTATGTCTCCACTCACTGCACCTTATGTGATGGTTTTCAATCTGGGGAGAGGTTGAGAGGTTGTTTGGTGCTCCAGACTCGTGCCGCTACACCGGGCTGCCCTGCCTGGCCTGAGACCAGAACCACTGAACTAGGAAAGGCCCCGTGGAGTTCTAGGTCACTCAGCTCCGAGTCATGCCAGTTAACATGTAGTGTTAAGAGTACATTTATCTGTAGCAGATGTGTGATGTCGTGTGTGTGGTTTTGGTTTTTGTTTTGCTTTCTTTTTTTAAAACATTCGTCTGTACTAAATCGGCTGTTGTGATTGGCAGAGTTTTAAAACAAAAAAAGTCTTTAAGAGTGACAGATCTAGTATACAAAATGCTTCCAGTATTCATCCCTGGTTTTGATGATATTTATCCCTGTTTTGGTAGGTTACTTCAGAAAAAAATCTTAATGGCCATGAGCATTGTGATTTTGTGCTTTATGAAGGGGATAGATGAAGCCTGTCTAGGGCTGCACTGACAGTAGGGAGCCTTTCTGTTCTGTGGCAGCTCAGCTAGCAGTATAGCTTGGGTGTTCCAGTGCACATCAGGAGGCTCACTTTAAAACCTCTCTTAAGCAACAACCAGATGTAGTTCCCTTAACCTTTTTTATCCAGTCTGGTCTGCACCTCAGAAATGGTAGGTCATAGGACAAAAAAAGCTGTGGCATCCTACCTTTGGTCTTATTTGGTGTAGTAGGTACTTCCTGGCAGACCTCCAGCTGGCACTCGTATAGTGCATACACAGCTCTAATGTAGGCAAACCAGGAGTCTTTGGCCCATCTCTTCAGCTCTGATGTGGCATTCAGTATTTCATGTTGGTTTGATCAATACTTTCTTTTCCGTAAGTAGCATTATTCTTTTCCTCATTCAGCAAAGGCAGGGATGAAGATAACCAGATCTCTTAATAAAAATTAAGAGTTCAGCTCAGTCAAGAGAAGAGGATGGATGAAGCAAGAGAAAAATTAAGTAGAGGGCAAAAGCCAGGTGATGGTTTGGGGGTGGAGAGAAGGGAGTTTATAGTTGTGGCCTGAGGAAAGAAAGACTGTTTTACAGCAGTAGCTGGTTTTTTTCTAATTCCCTGAATTGTAGAAAAATTGCAGGGACTTCAATTATGTAATGACCTCTAAAATGAAGGTGAACAGAAATGTTGAATCTGTAGAATGCATTTCTAGCTGTCAGCCAAATTTCCTGCCTGAAACCCTTTATCAGCTCAGAGAGGGAAATTAAAGCCCACTACATAGAACTCTTCATTAAAAATTTTTTAAAATCCTTATTTGGTATAAGAAGACAGAAGAGAACTTGTTTCATGCCTTTATCAGGGTGCTGCCGTAGCAGATTTTGGACCCCCTCATGTATGTTGTGCCACTACAGTGCTGCAGGGAAGGGTCAGGCTACATCTGTGTGCAGGAGACTCACGCTTCCTCTTCCTCCCCTGCGGTGCCTAGTTAGCTGGCACAGGAAGAAGAGTGTGGGTACCAGGACAGCTTGCTGGTAAGGCCAGCATCTTGGCTGGAAACGTGGGGTGAGCCAGATTCAGTACAGCCTGCTAATAAAGCATCAAAATGGCTTAGTTGGCAAAGGAGCAGGTATGCATGCTTCTGTCACCCACCCGCTGTAACTGGAACCAGAGTGGTGGAATGGGAAAGCAATTGGTCTCTTGAAAACAGGCATTTGAGTGAGCCCTGGAAACTCTAACTTAATCATCTTAATGGTTTGCTTCCTGCCTTTCTGTGGTAATATGCAACTGTGGTGCCTGTATGCTTTTTTGAATGGGAAGATTTTTCTGTCCTTGAAAGACAGAAAAGCTGAGGGGGAGCTATTAAATTCTGAAAGCTATATTTAGCTCAAAGCAATTAAAGCTAGCACTATATAATGACACTTGTAACTAGCTTATCCATCCTGCAAACGATAAGATTTTTAATGTTTGGTTTCAGTCAGACTTGACATGACTGGCAGCTTTTGTTCACATTTGTTAAACTCTGAATTTTAGAAGTCATGTCTGTTGCAGGTTGTTTCGGGCAAGTCGCTTGCTTTCTTACTGTTCTGTCGCTTTCTTCCTATTTCCATTTTCAGTGTAAACCAGTGTAATCCTGTGTTGCTTCCAAAAGGGGTAGTTCTGCTCTACTCTCCTGTCTGCAGCTGCCTGATTTGCTCTTTTCATCTTCGATATGCTGGCAGCATGTTTGTGCAGTGAACTAGTTCAGCAGTGTGGCTAAATATCTGGCCTTTTTCCTGTTTAGTTATTAATTGGATTAATTTCCCACTCTGTTGTCGTGTTGCTGCTGGTTTTAGTAGGAGTTGCAGCAGAAATAAATGGTTAACTTTGAGAAGGGAGAGAATTGGCTGGTTCTTCCCCAAGGGCCCAGTTCTGCTTGCTGCAGATTTACACCAAATTAGACTCTGTTGTTAGTTTAGGTCTTTGTTACACTCCTGGTAGGCTTTTCCAGAAATACATAGTCCCAGAGAAGCTACGTATTTCTAATACAGTACAAAACAGCTTAATGAATTGTTGCAGAATTGCTAAATGATCAATTATTGTATATATTTTTTTTCCTTTGGTACCAAATAATTACTTTTCTCTGTTCTGCATAAAATGAGCATCTCTCTATGATGCTCACATGAGCTGTAGTCACCCACAGAGAGACAGGTTTATTGTTCAATTTATCCTTCTATTTCAAGGTATCAGGCTCTAGAATTTTTCTAATGTCTGTTAGTGGGTGAAGGCCCCTGCATTTGGCTTGTCCTAGGTGGCATGGAGTTTCATGAATTCTGTGATTGTGAAGACAAGGCTAAACTCTTACACAGGGAGCTGCACAATAAAATGGAAAATTCTGGGTATTGTTTTGGGCAACTCTTAGCTATATATAAAGACTTTGAGATTGAAATGGTGGAAACGGCAACTCCCCTTTCCTGTCTCGCCGTCTGTGGAATTGCTGCATAAGATCTGACCTTATGTGTTGAAAAGCTCAATTATTGTGGGATAGTGATTTTTTTTTTTTAAAGCCATCACGTGTTTTGGAAGTTAGTGCAGAACTGCTGATGGCCTAATGTGCCTAGTGAAGGAGAACATTTGGACGGTATTCCCTTGTATCTGTTACTTTCCTTTGGGGTCCCTCTCGGCTCCCTGCTGTTTCGATGTAATATGCTCCTGATAACTAATGTAATTGTCTCTAACCTATATCAGATGGGTTTTATGTTTCCTATTTCTCTTATATTGTTCATGTAAATAACACAAAGGATTAAAGGCACTATTTTCAAAGCTAGGTATTTTTATTTATATTTTAAAAGACTTATCATAAGGTGATTTTTGTTGCCGTAACCATGAGAAGTTTTTAATATATGATTAGTTGAAGTTTTAAATGTAGAACAGCTTAATTTGAGTTGCTGGGAAATCTGCCAGCTATAGGTTTGGGAAAGTCTGAGTAATAAAATCTTAAAGCTGGTTTGTCACTCAAATATGATATTATTTCAGCTGTGTCTGCCCCCTGCATGTTCCTACAGGCTAAAAATGTCAACAGGTTCTTACATTAATAGCTATTTTAGGTCTCTAATCTTAAAAGAAATGAGAGAACCTCAGATTAATACAGAACATCAAAGTTAACACATCTAGTGTTCTTTCTGTTTTAGTTTTAAAAAATTCCACCCTTAACATTTGGATTATTATTAAAAACACACCATGTTAATACATTAATAAAAAATCTAATGCTAAAATGAGATCTCAGATGTTTAGACTCCAAACCAGCTGGGAGCAGTGATATTTTCAGGAATGTAACAAATAGAAGCAGCAAGGAATTGAGTGTAAACATGAAATTAGGAGTTATTAAATGTAGACAGATGACAGGAGAAGGCAAAATTATTGCTTAAAACTGAGCTGAAAACAGGGAAAAGGATTTCCTTTTTCCTCAGAAAATATGCAAACTCCTTAAGAATAATACTAAATAAGGGCAGTCATGTCATTTATTCAAGTAGAAGAACTTAGTTCCGTTACTGAAATGAAGCTGTGTGGTCTATTAACAGTGTATAGAAAATATAACAAAGAAATAACAGTGGGTTTACGAAAATTATAACAATGGATAACAGTTTTGAATGTAGGGTACAAATAACTTCAAGAATTCTATTTCTCATTTTGATCTTGGAAAAAAGATAAAGAAAGCCTCAGAGCACCAGAGGAAGCTCAATGATGTGTTAGTTCTTATAAACAGTAAATGATATGTGGTACCCAGACACTGGTTCCTCTGGTGTTGATTACAGACTTTTGGGAAGGTTATTATCAAGCTTATATGGCATCTGACTCAGTGCAACAGAAATTAAAATCTAATAATTGAAACGAAGAACTATACAGTCTATGAATGCAGAGACTAAGCTATTGATCCTTGTTAACTGAAATTGAGCACACTAACTTTGTCACAAGCTATCTCTGCTTGGTAGTATTTGTATTTTACAGAGAAGTCCCGCAGGCTGCTAAAACTGTAACATTGGATTGTCGTCAGAAAAAGTGCATTTGACGAAATGTCAAAACTGCGTGTTGGTTGCTTCAAAGGAACAGTTGATTAGTGATATGAGTAGTGCCCCGGCATCTTTTTCTGTGCAGGATTCTTCTTTCTTTTTTTTTTTTTGGACTGAAAATGTTTAAGTGGGTTCCCTACACCCTCGGAGTTACACACTTGTGCAGAATCCTTGATCCTTGGGACAAGAAAGATTCCTGTTACAAAACACATTGCTCTGTTAGTGTGTCAGTAGACTAAAACTTAGTTGCTTATTTGTGTAGGATTATGTTGCTAATGTGAACTTCTAATAAATATCTTCCAGGAGAGGAAGATGTAGCTGTAGATACTGTATTTTAGGGAAAGGCTTTTTGGGGGAAACACACAAAAAAAGAAGGTAGAAATTTTTCCAGATACTCATACATTGTACTCCTTGTTTTCCTGATGCTTCCCAGATATGAAAGGACAATGCAACAGGAAGTTTTATTTCTCATCTTGGTTTTTTGTTTTTTTTTGTTTTGTTTTTTTTTTCAGATCCAACTGCAGACTCATGAGCTTGCTACATCTTGCCTAATGGAATTGCTCAAACTTTCACTGCTGTAAAAGAGGAGATTTGTATTCTCCATAGTTGGCACTGAGAGACTACCCACTCGCTGTAAGTCAGTCTTCCTTATATCATGGATGTGGTGCCCTTCCCGTAGGAAAGCAGATGTTAGATTGATATGGAGCCTGTTTCAGCCTAGAGGAGACATTCTTTTAGACAGAACTGAAGGATGTAGCAAGGAAATGGAATAGGTAAACCGGAAGTTGTGCTAATGTAACATTATATTCTACTGAAATGAAGGTAATTATTGAAAAATACCCCAAAGCTGTGTTAATTTTGAAGGAACTGGAAAAAAATACCATTTGAATTGTGCTGTGCTTGGGTTTCTTGTAATCTTAGACTTTGGTTTTTCCCCTGGTCACCTACCAGATCAGGAAGGGAGACTCCTACCCATTGTGCCATTGAACTCTGATTTGTGTCTGATTCTGAAATGCTCTCTATAGACTGCAGCCAAAGAGAGGACTTCAGTGAGGTTGAGATTGTTATTGAAAAACTTCTCATGTTGCTAGTGGGTGCAGTTTTTACCTGAGTGTTCACTATTGGGAGATTTATCATTAGGAGGAAATTCTGTCACAAGTTATATTGCCAGTCATGGCACCTGTGGTGGTTTACCTTCTTTGATAGCATGTAAATGTACTCATGGTACATCCTGAACACTTAATTTCTTTTTTAAGGCAGGGATTTTGATAATGTACTTGAGCTTCCTGGCTAGCTGCTTGTGCTGCATTTTAACTTTTTTTAATATATTCTTGGCCTTTAAATTAGTATTATAGAGCACATAGGACAGGTAGGTTGTTGTAGGTCTTACAAGCATGTAAATTGCTTGTAGTTATGGAAGGCTGGATGTTCTGAACTGTGTAGTTCTTACAATCCTGCAACTGTACGTAACACTAATTTCAAAACATCAGTTTAATGGGCTTACGTGGATCTTTTACCTCTAAAGCAGAATGTAGCACTGCTGTTCTCTACTAATTTTCCATTATACTTACACCTGTGTTTGTGTAGGCTTAGTCACTGCTTTAAGCTTGGTGAATTCTTCAAGGCTTAATTTCTCACCGTTTCCATTGTGAACATTGAAAAGGTATCGCTAGCACAGTAGGACTGGCTTTCCCCTGGAAAGCTGGAGATGAGTCATGAAAACTGAAGTAGGTAGCAGGCATGCGGGCTGAATCTTTGCTAGATGTGGCTGCTGTAAAGCACATTAGCATCCATGTGTGTGTTCAGCTTCTACAAATTGGAAACTGAAAAAGAGTTGGGGGAGGAGAGCAAGGAGTGGAAAATACTTGTGCTTGGTTTATTTGAGTTGGTAGGTACTGCCATAGTGCTACAATGGGCCCTCTCTGGGAGGTGCCCTGTTGCTGTAGGATCCTTTTACCTATGGAGATACCAGCCTTTATCAATTACTATTAAAAAAGAAATAACTTTCAAAAAGTTTGTGTACTTGGCAGAAATCAATACAGACCTGCCCCACCCCAGTGTGCAACATGTGGCTGTTTTATTTACAGAGAGGATTCCTGTGGAACAGGTGTGTTCATGACTTCACATGGACACATGCAGGAAAACTGTGAAAAAGTCGTGGCAAAACCTCATTTTGCTTATCCTGTTCTTTTCAGTGCAAGAATGTTCTCCATTGAAAGACAATTTTGATAGGTGCTAAAAGGAAGGGTGGTAGATGTACAGGGATGCAAAACTAACAATTTGAACAGTTACAAAAATGGAATTTTTCATTGCTCTTCTAATAGCTGTAGCAGAAGGCTGCAATGCGAGCTAGTATTTATCTTAACAATATTATTTTCATTTTCATAATGATGTAGTACCATTCTGTTGGCATTTGTTCTTGGAATGTGTTAATTTGGAGTTACATTAACTCCCTTTTTTGGAGTTATATTAAATCTTACATTAACACTTGGTGTATTTTCACCTAATAGCTCTCTGTCCTTGGAAAAGGAAAGAAATAGTACTTGGTGCTTGAAGTGAATTCACCTTAAAGTGAAGTTATCTTAAATTCATTTTTACAAAGTTGAGAACTTAATTTATGGCTGTTATAGAAGCAGTTTCAGTATGGTACTGAGCATTTAAAGGAATTCTTTATCGCTCTCTTGAACGTAGGAAAACATAGTGAAGGAGGTGATCCTCATTCCTCATAAATGTTATTTAAGAAACTTCATGGATCCCCTGTGTATTCCTTTGACAGTATTTTCTCTCAGTTTTGCCAACCTAAAATTCCAAACTTAGTTCTTCGGTACAAATATTATGTACATTGATTTTTGGTTTTTCTCTCATTTGGACCACTGACATAGTAAATCTTGTGAAAGATATTTTACGTTTTAAGCTGAATATTGACAGAAACATTAAGAATATTGGCAGCTCAACATTGTCTGACTCTTTACTAACTGTCTTATGAGAAACTCTTTGGACAGAACTAAATTCTGTGCTGAAATTTGTCATTTAGTCATTCCTTCGAAGGAAAATGAGGTCAAATTTTAATGTGCGTATACTCATAAATACAAAAATAACCGGTGTGTACAACCCTAGCTCTTCTTTGTGTACAAGCTCATGTCTATGGATTTGAGCTACACAGATGAATTCCAAAGTGTTTCTTGTGGATTTAGTTATGAATACTTGCACTAACTTTTTCAATGAATAGTAGCATAGGTAGATATTCCTGCAGAAAAAGAGTGGAGAAGGGGAGAAAAAGGATATATGTTAACTTAGTCTTACCAGTTGCAATTGAAACAAATTTTGTGTTACTGTTTAAGACAACTGTACATCTGAGCATCATGGATTCCATCTATGGAAGGGAAAGATGAAGCAGCATGATAACTTCACCTCATAAGAGCATAACTTGTAATTTTTAGTTTTAGTCATAGGTACTTTCATCTTCACAGATAATACCTGATTAGACAGAAGAATTGTGTGGAACTGGACTGCTGATTTAGTATCATTACAGAATAAAGTAATTTTAGAAGTTATGTCAGTAGAAATCAAATGTTTGTGAAATGAAAAGGGTAGATCAAACGTACAGGCATGGTTTCATTAATAGAGCTTTGTAAACCAGTCATAGCTTAAATGCATCTTTTAGGACAAATTGTCACTTACAAATGCCAAATGTGTCAGGGTGATGTTGGACTTGAAGTGGTGTGGAAAGGTTGTGAACTCCTTTGTCCTGTGGTGTCAAGGCCACAGACCGTTCCCCTGCAGCAGGGACACAGTAGGTCTCAGACATCAAAATTCAGATCTTTTTGATAGTTACTGCTTCCTACCTTGGGAGGGGCTATGAACGTAAGTGCTTGAAATAGGTAATTAGCATAGCCAAAAGTAACTTATAAGAGAAGGTTGTGAATCTTGTCTCCTGTTCTTCAAAGTTTTGATTCCCTATGCTTATATACAGACAAAAGTAGCAACTGCTGTGTGTCTCATTGTTCCAGAGACAATCAGGTTGGTTGCTCTGCATTTTAGCAACAGAAACAAGTTGCCTTCTTACTAGCATCACAGGCAGAATTTTGCAAAGTGAGATTCTGTATTTTACTTCCAGAAAGTGATAGAGATAGTCCCTATTTTTACCACTGAAAATGTTTTCATCGCACTCCTACTAAGCAGAAGCACACACTTTTCATCAGGAAGTCATGAACTCAGTCCTTTGATGTAAATCAGTTTTGTGCTTGGAGAAGCCATGAAAACTTGCCCCTCCTTTCTAAGAGTAGCTCTAAGATACCATCTTTGTCTTTCAATAGTGTTTGAACATGTGTTTCCATCAGCCTTATCTTTTTTTTAGAAAGACTGGGTAATTTCTTCCTGTCTTTGCTTATGTAAACTCTAAGCTGCTTGTTTATCCACCAGGTGAAGAATAACAATAATGCTTCAGATATGTTAGAAGGCAGATTTCAAGGGTGGCCGTAGAAATTTATTTTAGAAGAGCAATTGTGGTATACCGTCAGGGCCCCTTGCTTTCCAGTTGTGCAACAGCAAAGGTTTTGCACACAAGCTGATTGCATGAGAGGGGAAGAGAAGGCTGCAGTTGTTGGTGGACTCCTTTAGTAGTATGATAACGAGGATGTGGGATTAAATCCCCAACCCTTGCATGTGTAATAGTGAATGAGGTATGTTTGGTTTCTAGTGACTCGTTGTTCATTCTCTGACTCCTAGTTTAAATGCCTTATTCTCCCATTTGCTTTCGTTAAAAGGTCATATCCTCATTTTAATTCATAAGGCAAGTTCTTGTAGATGTAGGTATTTGAAGAAATGAAAATTGCCTTGTTGCTTTAGGTTTGAAGAAGTTTTCTATACTATGCAGAAAAATATTATGTTTATTAAGGTACATAGTTTTCAAGGAAAAGTAGAAGTTGCTTTAAAGACTGAGTAAAATGTTAACAGTAGAACTCTTTCAAATCCATCTGTGTATAGTTCACAATCGGTGTGCTTCTGTAGCAATGTGTTTTAGTAATTTCTTATCCTCACGTGTTAGTTCAAGCATGTCATCTGTTGTAGATTTTTTTTGTTATGCGTCTTATCAAAGCATTTAGAAGGGATGAAAAAAGGTCAGACCTGATCAGGGATAGTTATCAGCAGTGATTAATATATTCATGAAAAGGTAACATGTTTGCAGTATTTGTTTAATGAGTGTTTAAAACTTACTGCCTTTATGCATGTGCCACGCACTTAGGAAAAACGTCTACTGTGGAGAGACAGGCTTTTTAGTTACAAAACCATGGCAAGAAATTTTGAGAAGGAAAATACATTTTTCCTTTCAGTTGAAGTTCTGTTGAAAGAATGCTAAGATTCTGGCAGAAAACCAGGCAAGGTCTTGTCTGGTAGGGAGCAGAACATGCTGGCTGATAACTTGCAGGTGCAAGAGGGTGCATCGGACCAATATGGTATAAAATGACTTTAAAAAACTTTAAGAAACTTTCAATGCAGCAGCATGTTTTCCTGTGACTTTTGCTGGCCTTCTGCTCTGTCCGGGTGACTTCTGTGCCTTCTTATTTCATGGAGGAGACCTGGGTTCTGCTGCTGTTTTTTTGGAGGACTTCATCTAATGATGCCTTACCTTAAAAAGGAACAAAAATTTTCCTCCTTTTTTTGTCATAAGTTTTGTCCATGTATGTTTGTCTCGAGGAGGTTTTTTACTCCCAGTATTTAATATCTGAAAAATTTGACAGCTGTCTACAGATGTGTGTGAATGTGCTGCAAGTAGTAGTTTAATTTAAACAGCAGAAATTTTTCTTTCAGAAAAATCAAAGAAATTTGTATTATTCTACTTTAAAAGACTAATACTAAGTGATTAATGAAAATGTTGATACTAGAAAACTGTCCTGCTGTAGTGCAGCAAGTGTTTTGAACTGCTAACAAGCTGTCAAGTGCTAGAAGTGCAACTTTAATTCTTAGCGGCTCTAATGTTAAGTAAAAAGGTAGATGCTGTCAGCTACAGCGAAAATCCAGAGACAGCAGTTCTCACTGTTGACAGTGAAAAAGCTGACTGTGTTTCTGAAATAATTTACTGAACTAGAAATGCACAATTGTACCACTGCACTGATTTGTTTCTGGTTGTACTTCAGAAGTGTAAAAGCTGTTTCTTGCACAGTTTGGTGTTTTGTTAATTGATTAGGTGAAGAACTAGCAATTTTTGCAATTCCCGTTTGCCTTCCCTTAAGGAGGACACTTAATACTAGGCAGTATCTATTACCTGAAGAAGATGTTGCTATATAAAAGTTCATGTTAACTTTCCTAAGCAGCCTTGATTTCAAGTGGATGATTAACAGCTCTTCCTAATCCCTTGTTAGAATCTCCTTAAAAACCTTCCATGTAAATATATGCTGCTTTAATTTGCTTTTTCAATTTAAATAATTTAGTAGACTGTTGTCAGGCAGTGTCATCATACTATCAGAACTAAAATTTCAAAGTTAAACATTCTGGTAAGATTATTTTTGCCGATCTTTCAGGCTGTCCATAATAACCACAATTTCAGTATTTCTAATCTTCTGTCATCATCTGGGGTGACAGAATCCACCTGTCCCCTGAGAAATAGAGGACACGGGCTATACCATCTCCTTCCTTTCTGTTCTTTTAATGGGAAAGACAATGGGTCATAAAACATGCGAAAGCTCTAACCACCAGACTCTAAATAACAATCAGACAGTAATTTGTTTCCAATAATACATTTTACAAGGAGTAACTACCAAAGACTTAATCAACACAGGTTAAACTCGGGTTTTATGATCTGTAGTGTTGTATTTTTGGAAGAGGTATTAACAAATATTTATCATTCTCTTTAAGTAAAAATAAAGGTATAAAAGCATAAATAAAAGTGAGTTTTTCTACAGCAGACCATTAAGCCTGGAGAATTTGTTGCATGTGCTGTATCTTTGTATGACCAGCTATAGAAGTGTTCACATCTCTGCCTGAAATACTGATAAACTTATTGGTTTGGTTTTCTTATAAATAAGTCCTTGACAGCATGCATTTTTATTTCAGTTGTTGTCAGGAGATGTATTGGAGAGAAGAAAAGGGAGCCCAGCAGTGAGGGAGGGAGGACTGTGGGTGTCTGGATGCAAGAAAAGTGAGGCGTTTACTGCCCCAGTTAAATCCTCTTCTTGGCTTTGTGCAGCTTGGGCTCTTCTATGGAAGTAGCTTGTATTGGGCAATTTATGGAGAAATACTCCCCATGTATCAAATTGGGAGACAAGGTTTCTTTTTTTTTTCTGTTCTGGCCCAAATCCTGCTGGGATTCGGTGGTTGGAGAGTGAGCGAGTTGACTTGCCTATTTTCAAAGTCATCCCATAACCATCAATCCCAGATTTTTTGAAAGTCTCCTAAATACAAAATTATTCTTCCCTCAGGCTATAATTCATGCTTTCACTTAGACACTGAATCTAGAAGAGTATTTGTTCTATCTGGCCGAACTGTAGTTTATACTTACCCTTTAAAATTTTTGCATATGGTTTGTGTGCATTTTTTAGTGCCATGCCGTTCTCAAGGAAGTCTAGAAGAACGCACTAATAAGAGGTGGTGATAGTGAAGAACCAGCTGTTAAGGGCATGATTCAGCATCTTCCCTGCAACTTGTGAGATTTCTGTCTAACCTGTATTTGCAGGCTCCTTGGTGAAGGAATGCTGGTGGCCAGTGTGCAGGGGCTGCTGTGATGGACATCCTCTGTGCCCCTCTGTACCTGGCACTGGCCAGTGCCAGATGCTATGGAGGAAAGCGCATCAGTCCTTTATCCTGAACAGTTAGAAAACATTTGCCCTTTTGTCAGATCCCTTCCTATAATCTTCATCAGAGTGACTTACGATCTGGTGTGAAAAAGGCTGTCTGTAAATTTTTTTCAAGCTTATAGAAGTTGCACATGCTATTCTATTAAGTGTATGCCTTGATGGTGTACATGAAATTAAATAAAATTACAGTATAGGAATTGACCTTGAATATATTTGGCAAAAATGTCTGTTTTCATGGCGAGTGTATGTTGCTTCTACTGGCAACAATTGCCATGACCTAATGTGTCAACTTGAAAAATAATGCTAATTTAATTTAAATTTAAAAAGTGAAACTACAAAAAAAGAAAATCCCCAAACGCCAAACTAAAGAAAGCAATGACTGTAACAAACGAAGTTGGCACTTGCAGTGAAAGGGGGGGAGGGAATAAATACCTTTACACTGTATCCTTAAATCTAACAACAAAATTGGGATGTTTTGTTTGAGACAGTGAGAAACTCGATTTTTCATTTAGGGCGGTTCCCTTATCACCCCCAGAAACGCCTGCAAGCTCTCACTGGTTTTGGCTGTGTTCTTCTTAAGTTCGTTTTCTCCCTGCAGTTGTATTTCAGATGGAACACTTTTGAACAATATCACAGAAGTATTTGTCAAAAGAAGAAACAGAACATTCCTGAATACCGAGTATCTTTCAGATTGTCAGTATGTCAAAACAGTATCACGGAAATGAGCTGTACTTTAGTAAAAGTGAATGTGTTGATAGGAGAGTGACACCACACATCAATAGTCATCATCTCTGCGTGGTGGTATGTAAGGAGAACAGTAGGGCTGAAAGATGTAGAGACTAGTGACTAGAGGTGTTAGAGAAATACAGGAAATTGTTATCACTCCTTTTTTTCATTCCTTATAACTTTGTATCTCTGCACATAAAATCAGATATTTGACTTTGTATAATACAAGTGTTTCTTAAAGCAGAAGTAGAAAGGTATTTTCAAATAAGGAAAAATTTCAGGGTTCTATAAAACATAACTAGGCTAAAATCTTATTTCCAAATGTATGTCATTTTATTCCTGTTGGTGCTGTCTTACCTCTTTTATACTTTTGAAAACACAAATTTAAAGGTTTTGAAAACCCTCATTAAAACTGAAATGCAACTCAACCTGCATGAGTATCAGTTTCCTTCTTTCCTTTGAAGTCCTGATGGAGCAGGATATATATACTTCTGCACAGTTCTGTTGGTCAAGCCACAGGTTTAGCGTGCATCTGTTTAGGCAAATTTGAATATTTTGGGATTTATCTTGTTGGCATCTTCAGACTTGGTCAGTTCATGACTAGCAGCACAAAATTTGAGGAATACTTTTGTAGTGGGATCTTTAGCTGTAAGCTGGAGGGTCTTTTAATAGTGCCTTGCAAGAGATAAGGAGCCATTAACCCTGTCTTTTGCCTGGATGTCTGACTGTGGGGATGCTCCAGCTGTGCTGTTAGGCTTGTCACCTGCGGGAAGATAAATCCATGTTTTTCAGTGAGATAACTATGCATCATGTTTTATTTAACTTAGAGCCCAGAAACCTGACCACAACATATTAGATATGATGTGTGCATTTAAAACAAAGGTGTCATCAGAAAAAAAAATTGCATATTGATTTGATTAGAAAAGGATTATTAGCACTTAAACCAGGTGATAGCATCACTGTAGATGTACATATAGAAAGCACATATGTAAATGTGCATATACTTTGCATAGGTATTGGAAATAAAAGCAGCTTTATGACCAGCAAGAGTTGCGGGTTTTGCCATGGAAGGTGCTGCAGAAGTTCTCCTGATAAATGGAATACAGCAGCTGAAAGTGTGTTTGATAGAGAGGAAGGCTGCGGTCCACCTGAGTCTCCGGGCAAGTAGCATGCTGATGGATTCAAATGCAGTGGCCAGCTCAGAAAACCCAAGCAATGCAGATCTTGAGTGAAATGTCCAGTGCAGTGGCTCAGAGCTAGGGAGCTTCTGCCTCAGCATGTGTTTGTATTTTGGATTACTCTGAAATGACTGTGAAAACCAGCACTGGTGATTTATTTATTTCTGTTACCAGTGGCGAGCAAATCCTGATTCGGTATGTTACAGGGAAGATCAAATGGAGGGCCATTTAGTGTTTTTTGGATAAACTGTGACAACCCAGTTTGACCTGTTTGTTTTCATCTGATTTATTTAATTTGCTACCTGTGAAATATCCTGGTTTTGTGCATGTGGACGTGAACACTGATTACTTTAAGTGAATGTTGTTGAAATATTATCTTGCTGCTTGCTCAGCTGAAGAAAAGTCAGGCCTGCAGTGTCCCTGGAATTGGTTTGGAATATAAAAAAAGCCAGTGCTTGATTATGTACAAAATGTTAATTGTCGTTCTGCTCTGCTCAGACATAACTAATGTGTGACTTAATTTAGATACATTAGCAGAGAATCATTACATTCACATGGGAAGAAATGCATTTGTCACATGTATTTACTTTCTCATGCTTAATGTATAATGTTCAACTTGACAATTGCTGCACTTGTTAGTGAGTTTAAGCCTCTTAAATTTGCTGTATAAGGGGGTTAAGCTGCTGGTTTTAACTTCCAAATGCCTCATGCTTTTCCAGTGTCCTTGCCTAGCTCTGGAAAAGTGTTCCAGGCACAGGGAGTGGGGGAGAGGGAAGAAGGTGGAGAGAGTGTGTGCTGTGAATGAAGGAACTGGGAACAGGTGATGTGAACACTGTTCAAGCAGTTTGTGGTGTCCCCCGGCAAAATTAATACAAAGGCAGATCCCTCTGCACAAGGCAGTAAAAACAGTCCGTTGCAGTGTTTACTGGAAGCTCTCATTGTTTTAAAGTACTGTATGCTGGAATTGTATAAACAACCCACAAGAGCAAACGACAGACTTTTCAAAATTAGTTGCTTAATGCCATAGGGCTTAAAGGCAAACTTACATCCAGTTTTTGGGAATGATACTGAGGTTTTGAATAGGTTGGTGACTGGTGATACGTCAGAATTTTTATGGCTGGGAATGCTAACACGTATGTGGAACCGAAATGTGAAATGTGACAGATTTTTAATGCAGTTTTGGGTCAGTCTAAAAGAACTGCACTTCAGGGTGGGTGTTCAGCATGAATATGTGGTCAGCTTCTGCTGGATGCTATTCAGAGCCTGACGTGTGGCTCCCCATTTGTCCCACTTTCAAAATCTTTGGGAAAAACGGTGCTGAAAGAGAAACAAAAAGAGAGATCAGAATCTTTTTCTCAAAGCAATTCAACAAATTTTTTATATTTGACACATATAAATTACTTTTATTTTGACGTGTGGGCTTCCTAAATGAACTGGCATGCAGCTCTAACAGTGTTTTAATTCAATTTACCAAAATGAAAGGAAAGAGTACAACACCAGGTGCTCAAGAAATGTGTTGTATTGTGCTATACTCTGTATCGCTTGCTTTCACCTTTTCGCCAGTTCAGCATAACTGAATTCTATTCCTGAAGTTGTGCCTCCAGGTGATGCAGATGATACTGGAGTATTACACAAGATCTTGTTTGGTTTTGTCACTGTATTTTATTGTTTGATAACTGACTCGAAGCAATGATCACCTTCACTGTTCATCTACCAAACCAGTGCTGTAAAATCACACTAGAGAACAACTTTACAATCGTCTCGCTCTGACAATAACATAGGAATAGCTTCAACAAGCTACATTGTTCTTCAGATTAGTGCAAGTTTTATACTCTGGAAGATCATTATAACGAGGCATGTCAGGGAGCTGGCTGGTCCTTCAGTCAAAATAGGAACTTTTTGTGCTTTTGATTCTCTGTTCCTGTGTGCAGGTCTTCACGCTTTTGTTAGGCGATCAGATACATCTGGTACTTTTCTTGGCATCTTTATGTTGCTAGCCACAAAATGCTGCTCATCAATTTCATCTGTAAAGAATTTGTTACAGAGAATCTCAGCTCTTCTACTCCACAAAAGCCTGTCATTCCGAAAGGGTATTTTTGCAGCAGTCTCTCCATTGCACATGAAGTTGAAAATACGCTCAAACTACCTTCCTATTTTTCCTGGACACTGATGCGCAGTCAGGCGGCTTAGCATGCTTGAGAAGGACAAGCTGAAATACGAGCTGGGGGACTGTCAGCTCCCATGTCCAGTTTGTTTGCTGCTAGGACAGACAGTTGAGTTATTTCCTTAATTTGAGTCCAGAAGAGAAGAATGGGTGACTGCAAATGCTGGTGATTCTCCAAATGTAATCTTTCCAACTGCCATCCATTGGTCATTCCAAGATCTGTCTTTCATGTGATGTTCCATGTAAATCCTTGTAATTTTGGGGTAACAGAAGTAAAAGATTTGAATATTTTTGACATATTTTATGATGTTCTTTCAAAACCAGTGTAACATAATGCTTAGGTGAAAAGATTGGGTGCATTTTATATGGAAATTTTAAATTTTCTTCACTTAAATTACCATTCACAGTAAAAAATTTTTCACATTCCTCCTCCAACTCTACACTTGTTACATGCATTTATTTTTCCTACCTTTTTACAATTAAATTCATAGAAGAAAATCATGTGATTCAGTTCAATATATGGCACAGGCTAGTTTTCTTCTAGAAGAAAGTGTGAGTTGTGAAAATGCTTTAAAACCTGAAGTTTTCAGACATTATGGTCAAGAATTGATTAAAACTCTACAGAGTATATAGCATCTTGAGCATCCTTTGAAAAGATAATTTTGTGTCAAAAGTGCAATTTTATGGCGTAAGCTTTGTAAAGGTGTTCTCCTTTTCTGTGTCCTCTACTTTACCATGTAAAGATGATGTACTTGAATCTTGGTCTGAATTCTCAGACCTTTTATCCTAAAAGTATCACTTCACGGTAAAATTGTGGAAAACACAGTCAATGAAAGATGAATATTAATATGTTAATGAAAAAATATGTAGGTCAGCGCAGGTGAAGTAGGCATGACTGCCATCTGTTAAGAAATTAGGTTTCAGTATTATGTTTCCTGCAACTTCCTGTTATTTGAGACATTTTTATTAAAAATAAACCCTCTTCTAGCTCCTTCTGCTAAGAAATGCTGGGGTTTTTTTCTATTTTCCTTTTCAGAAATTCATCAAGTGCATTATATAAAAAACTGTGGAAAATGTCTTAAGTACATCAGGATGCACTTTATGCCGCACTACTCATCATTAACCACAGGTTTAATTTATTTTTGTGTTGTAAGTCCTGATTGTCTAGAAAAGCCAGTACCATATGCCAGCATTTTAGAAGCAAACACAAAAGATGAGATGTTTAGGAGGAGAGTAGAGAAATAGAAGGCAAAGACCAAGGATGATGGCACTCTTCTAATATTAAGCAGTTTAAGGGGAACTTACATCACTTGTAAACACTTCTGCTTATTGCTGGTTTTATAACCTATAATTAAAATCTAGGTTGTTAGTTGCAGTTCAGGTATAACCAACCTCAAAAATGTTACGAAGCAACCAAGATGCTAGACTGCACATGCTATAAAACTCTTCACTTTGTTGTCTGCTGCCTCTGTAGCCTGTTTAGTGACTGGAACTGAAGTAGGAAGTGAGTGTACTCATTAGAAATAACAAATACAAATCGTTAAGTTGAGGCACCATTTCACTGAGCTCAAATCAAGTTCTTTGTAAATTAGTCATTCTTTCATATTGCGGAGACATCCTAATTAAAAACTTCCATCTTTTAAACCTCTAAAAATGCTTGAGCATGGAAGTGTAGCTGAAGCTTTTTTAATCATGTGGAATTTCTTTTGGTTTTAATTAAATTTAAATAGGTAGCCGGTGGCTTGCACTATCCTGACTTGAAATGTAAGGTTACAGAATACCTTTTTCAGATCTGTCTGGATCAGTTGAAAATAATACTGTTTGCACTTTCTTGCCCACGGGTCGGTGAGGGCCGTATTGGTCAAAGCAGAGTATGTGAGCTACTGCCTGTGAGAAATGATTCCACATGGAAGTGAATTAGGAAGGGCTCTGGTGATTTTTGTTTGTTTGTTTTTTGTTTGTTTGGGTAGTTGGTTTTTTTTTTGCAGGGGACTACTGACCTCCAGAAAATGGACAGTAGCAGATTGCTTGAGCAGGAATTTCTTTAACTACTATGGTCGTTCTAAAAGTGCATATGAATTTGAGCTCTAACCTGTCAGTGGAGGCACTGGGCTGCTACTGAGACCCATAGACGTTCTTAGCAGCTTTGCATTAACTCTGAGCTCTATTGCTGGAGGCAGGCCATATCTTTACATTGGGATGTCCTACTGTAGTAGGCTTGTATAAGTAAACCTAGTGCATTAAAACTCTACGTCTTCTGTGTTCTGGGCTGTCTGTAATAGTGTTAAATTATTCACAAAGTCTTAATTGAAGCTTTCCTTTTTGGCCAATCTCCTAACTTGCTTTTAAATTTTGTTCTGTTGTAACTAGGCAGCGGCAGGACAAGATCTGGCATGAAAGCACTCTGTAAATGGACCTTCTGTTCTTCCCAAGCGTGGTTGCTGCTTCTGCAGCTTTGTCTTCACTTTCTGCCTTTTTCAGGGTCAAAAATTCTCCTGCCAGCTCTGTCCAAGTAGAGCCTTTAAGGTAACCCTAGCTGGATTCGAGTTCTCTTCCAGCATTTCAGAACTTGAGGAGGTGGTAGGGGAAGCTCTATTATTTGAGATGGGGAGAGGGTACTTTCCATGGTCTCTTTCCTGCTCAGGAGCTACCCTGTTAACCTAGCCGAAGGCCCTCATCTCTAGCCTGACCTGGCTGACCCAGTTATTGTGATTGGTACTTTCCCATTTAATATTACTTAAGCAAAACATTGCATGTAATCATTCAGATTTATAGGCTGGTTTTCCCACATCTTGCATCTCTCTGCTTCTAGGTCTCTTTCAGTTCATCTTTATCCTATGCCATGAGGATAATGTTGCAGAAAAGCTGATCTGTAGAACCCTTTTCCTGGTTCCTGTTGTCAAGTTGTTTGTTACAACCATAAATATGAATGGATTTAAGACCAACTGTGATGTAGATTCTAAGAGCATGGTTCCCTGCATCTGCTTCTTATAGTTCTTGTCACCTGCATATGTGTCTGTGATACACATTTCCAAACAAAAGGATGATTGCAGGTGTCATCCTGCCTGTCCTTCAAGAGTTCCAGCCCAAGCCTTAAGATCTTTAATTTTCATTTAGACATTTCTGTGTTTTTCATTGAAAGCTTTGAGTTAACAAACTCTTACCTTTTGGCATTAACAACAAAAACAACTTAGCACTTGTAGTACTAATTGTCCTAAGTATATTTTCCATGTGTTAATTGTTTCCTACAATACATCTCTAAAGCGTGAAGGTTTGTTTATACATTGTGCGTTCAGAAACAGTGTTGGGAAGTTAGCGGCCCCTCGCCTAAGATGATGTTCGAAAGGGTTAACACTGATGTGGTAACTACTACCTGATGTTCTTCAGAATACTTCACACCCCTTTTGATGTTTTAAGCTATCTTAATATGAAAAACCCTCTGTAAAGAAATAATCTGCATAACATTTAAAAGAAAGATGTAGCCTTGCATTTGTAAATACTAATGTAAAGTACACTGAAAAAGGTGTACTGGAATGGACTTAAAGACAGAATCCTCTAAAGATATGGTAAGTCGATCAAGAAAAAATGTGACATTTTCATAACTCATGGTCATTACACTTTACAAAGTCTGTAAATGATTTTCTTTGTATCCTAGGAAGAACTGTATCTTGTTACCATGGTCATCAAAGTTAATGAGATTTAAATTTTGAGCTAATGGGCCTGCTTATAAATGAGAAGCACGAAACATTCTCAAAACAAAGTGTTGTTTCCTTTGTAACTTTTTTCTTTTAGAAATTGTGACATACACAATATTGTGACATACATGGCAATTCCAGTGTAGCATAGAAAAACAGGTATCTGGGAGGAGAACACTAGGTTTTTATTTGGTTTTTTTGGTTGCTAAAGTCTAAGAAGTAAAATACCACCTCAAAGAGGACAAAGCAGGTTTGTTAGATCTTGGCACTCTTTAATGAACATGTCTAGCTTTCCTGCATGAGATAAAGGATCTCTGTGTTGTTTTTTACTGTTTGTACTTACCCTGTGATGTATTTTGTTAGGATTTGGTGAGGATCATTCCTGGGCTGCCAAAATTCCTCTGGTAGTCCTATTTGCTGTTCTACCTGAAACCACAGGTGATTGGCTTGGGGTTTCTTTCTCCATTGTTAAACCAACTATGTCAGCTAGTTTAATAAATCATACTGCTTGATGTCAGCCTTGATGGATTTATGCATCTCACAGCATTATGCAGCTTATCAGGTCACGAAGAGTCTGATTCGAAGCTGCATGGATGCCTTCAGTGATTTGACAGGAAAGTGATGTTTTTTTCTTCATGTGCAGATAGCGCTGTCTTAAGATTGTGAATTACTATGTGCTGGCAGGCTGACAGATATTTCCACAAGAAGGCACCGACTTCCAGAACTAACATTGTGCCTATCAAAACTGAATCCAGGAAAACAAACAGTGAGCATTTCAGTAACATTTTAGCAGTAACAAGCGCAGTTTTTAAAACGGAATAAGCCTTGGGTTGTAGTGGAGTATCTTTGTTTTAGTGAACAAAGCAAAGCTTAATATAGTAACAGATAGCAGAAAAATGAAAGGCAGCCAAACTCGTGCCAGAGCTCTGATGGTGATGTTTCCACTCATACCAACTCTGGGACATTATCATTAACAGATGGGCCTTCCTAAGGTTTTTAGTACAGGCTGGAAAATGATACCATGTACTGTTACTTTCCTTACTAAACATGATAATAAACCTTTCTCTCTTTTCTATTGCTTGATCATCCTTTGCCTTTTTACTTTTAAGGTCTTCTCAAGATGAATAGCACTTCCAGTGCAAACAGACCTACTCCTGCTTTATTATTTGAGCACCGGGAAGGCTGTCAACTGCTGTACGCAGTGTATGTGCACTCAGTGCAGGATTTGACCACAGCTCAGTAGCTGTTACTTTCCGGTCCACCCTCTTGACAGGGAAACCATCACGGACCCCTCAGCTACTGGGCCACAAACTGGTTCCTGTGGTCCGCCAGCTTCCGACTTCTCAGTAAAGTGTGTAAGTCACACTAAGGATTGGAAGGGGGCATGTGGGACCCCACTCAGTCTGGCAGCCTGAAATGGAGAACCCTGAGCTTCCAGGCTGTCCCTGGGCAAGACTCTTTGTGAAAGGGACTGGAGAGAGGAGGAGAATTATTAATTATTTAGGACCTTGCTGTGAGCTAGGTCAGTCCTATTAGTTACGATTCTCGACTGCGATTAAAAGTTGGGTGGAAAAGGTGATATGACAGCTGACTAATTACCATAATAATACAGCCATTACTGCATGTATTTTCTGTGTCGCTAATCACCAGGATTCTTAATGTATCTGTCTAGAATATATACCCAGCAAGTTTTTTTTACACAAATGTAATCCATCACGGATCTCCTGGCGGGCTAGAAACAGTGTCAAGATTACGTGTTTAAAACGCATAATGTCGGATGCAATATTGTAGACAGTTTCTACGGTGGATGGGAGGGAAAGGTGATATTTATATATACACTTATATTTCAAGATGCTGATTGACCTATTTCTAAATTTATATAAGATTTTTCTAATAAAAGAATTATTTGCCCCAAGGGTTAGCGAAACAGCAGATATTTGCTTTGCTTCGCTTCAGGAGAGTCTGACTCAACTTGATGTTGAAGCATGTTCTTCTTTGGACGTCTGTCTTGGTATGCATTCTGTTGGATTGTTTCTGTGTTTTTGTTTTGGTTATTTGTTTTCCATACACTGGAACCTACAGAATTTTCTTTCATCAAGTGATTTACATTATATATGAAAAGTAATTTAGTGTTAAATACAGTACGTTTGTCACTTGTCTAGCTTTTTCCCTTTACCACTTAAGTGTGTCTCTTGATCAGACAATTAAGAGTT
This sequence comes from Psophia crepitans, assembly GCA_013399095.1. Lineage (NCBI taxonomy): Eukaryota > Metazoa > Chordata > Aves > Gruiformes > Psophiidae > Psophia > Psophia crepitans. The sequence continues at coordinate 602,531 of VWZZ01000341.1, forward strand.
TTGTTTGAACTAAATTTTCTTCTTTTGGGTCACTGAAATAGCATGATTTAATTACTACAATAGCCTCCTTAAGGAGGTGGGCTGATGACACTGTTTCTTTCCATCACAGACTATTTCAGAGATAGTATGTGTCCGTAACTAATGAAAGCATCTGCTCAACAGAGGCTGTGATTTGGACAGCGTCTAGTGAGAGCACCTATGTGATGGAACACAGTTGGAAGTAGTTCCTGTTATTGTTAGTCTCCCTAAGGTGTTGGAACTTTTGCTTTCAAAAGTAGTTTTAATACCTTAATTGTTTTAAACTATTTTATGGATTTTTTTTGGCAAGTCTTCCTCTGTAAAGAAAATAGCTAGCAACAGGACAGTATTTGTATTCTTTGTCCATCAGTAGTACAAATCTTAGGGTAATTCAGAAGCAGCAAATACCTGCCTAGAAAAGACATCTCCAATAATTGTACATGGCATATCTGTAGCCTATAATTCTTTCCTTTTTTGAGCCAGATGAAACACTGGAATAGATTAAAGCTGACAATTTGAAGTGTAACAGAGAAAGCCATGAAAGTAGTACTTGGAAAAGGCTATTGCTTTGTTTATCCAGGTGGATGTGAGTGAATGTAATTTAATAGTTTAATAATAGCTACAGAGCAAAGGTTTCAGCATGGATTCTTTTTTTAATTCTGTAAAAGTCACACAATGTTGCTTGCGACTCTGATTTGGATTGCTCAGTCCTGTGCTTGTTGTGTCCGCATGACTCTCATCAGGCTTTCTGTTCTTCCAATTCTTCTATACACAAAACCTTAATTGACTACAGTTATAGAATGAGATGTACGCTTCCAGTTTTGCTGCTCAAAATTTCTCTTCAGTGTTCTTTCACTGCTGAATCAGCTCGGAAGCAGCTGTTAAGGCTTTATTTTTCTTCCAGAGCGTTAACAAAAATAATTGTATAATGTTGGGCTTTTTTTACTGCAGTTTTCCTTTTTTTCCCCCTTGAATTTCTGCCTCTCTTCTTTTGTGAGATGTGGAAGAACTTGGTTTTTGCTGTAAGCTTATTGCTTTGAGAATTGAGACAAGAATTGTGATACTGAGAGGCTGCTTTGAACCTGTGCAATTTTAAAGGTTTAAGGACAACTAGGATGGTGCTTTTAAAAAAATAGATCCTCCCATTGTATATATTAGCATATGTTTACATTAATTTTGATTGATGTAGAATGGTAAGGCTCTTAGGAACAGATGATAATAGAGATAAGTGCTGTTATGGGTTTAAGATGTAGTAGCTATAAATAATATTTGATACTCATGTATTCTTAATTCTTTAAAATGTACCTGGTGAGGTCATCACTCTTGGCCTCGTTTTGCTGCTGTTGACTTGACAGCAAAGAATTAGGCCAGTACTTAGCACTTGTGAAAATACCTGTCCTAAATTTATTTGGATTTGCTTCAGCCTTAGTCCTCTGATTTGTATTTTTGGAGTAAACCAAAGTAAGTGGCACTGTGTACTCCAGAGGAAGTACTCCACCATTCTGAGGGCATCCTGTGGCATGGGGAGGAGCGAAATGTATTGGACCTGAAGCAATTAAATTATGATGAACTCAAAATATCATTTTCAGCTGCAATCTTAGCTTGGTTTGCACAATACTGATTTTTATGCATGCATTAAAGTTGTAATTGCTCTTGTACCTGATAGCCTTAAGTTCCATAAGGTAATATGAAATATCAGTAGCCCTGGAGAGGCCCAGTCACTGCTGCTGGCAGCCAGGATACAAGAGTCAGCTAGAGATGTAGGATCCGTGTCTTCACACCTTCCTGGAAGATTAAGTGGGTTATTGTTGAAGGACAACCACGGTTTTCTTTTTTTTTTCCCTGAACTTGAAGAGAATTTTAAAAAAGGACAAAGCAGTTGCTGGAGCATGCAGCAGCTCTCACAAATGAGTTGAGGCCATGTTCATTATTCACATACGCTTTCATGTTCACATCTGGAAGTCTCAAGGTAATATGTTAAATTACTGGGAAATGCCAATATGGTAATAATAAAACACTTTGGAGAAAAGGCACATTTCACTCCTGCCTTCTTCAGGGCTGGTAATAAAAGCCTTTTCAGCCACTGTAATAAACTAATTTGAAGGAATAAAGGAAAATCCAAAAACCCTGTTTCGGAAGCCAACTGACAAAATACTTGAGGTGCTCTCTGTCAGATTTACCCCTCCTGTCTCCTGCCCCTTGTTTATGCACCTTTGGTTAGGTGGCTGAGTCACCGTCAGCTCATCTGAATTCTGGAAAAATGCCCATCTCTCCCTTTTTGATTCCAAAAGGACAAATGACATTGCCCTAGGAGATCTTAAGGTGGTTTAAGTGTGTGTATAGATGATATCAATGTTAGCAAGTAGAGCAGTGCAGTAAAAGTGGTCCTCTGCAGTCAGTCAAAGGTGAGGACCCAACATCTACACCAGAATGGGAGTAGTCAGGACTAGCTCCAGTCTGATGTTGTAGGCTCAGCGCTTTGAGCACTGGATGCATTCCTGGAGCACATTTCATCCAAAAGGGATTTGGTTTCTGTGCTCCAAGATTGCCCTGCAGAGCAAATCTAAACGTGGCAAAGGTGAGTGCCCTTCTGCTCGGTCCTAAGATGCTAATGTAACCACACCTTAATTTTGTTTAGATTCCGCACCAAAAAATATGATGATAGAAATACTCTTCTCACTACGTGGTTTCTTTTTGTGTTAAAGTCCATGAGACCTCTGTTTGGGTTTTTTCCAGCTACCTGATGTGTCCAGGACATCGCAGCCATTGTGCTGTGTGTTCAAACAGGCAAAGGGCATTGTATGACTGAAGTCTAGTGTGTCCTGGAGATATACTTGCAAGGTTCTGACGACAACAACTTCCAGTGTGTTTTGCTGCAAATTAGAGCCTGTTTCTTGCCATGAACTTCACCAATTTTTGCCAAACTGCCAGATAGTCAGCGCTGAAAGCCAAGTGATAAAGTGCCCATTTTGAACATGGAGCAGTGAAGAGGACAGGCAAACTGAGGCACTGAGCGAACAGCTGGCCAAAAAAATTTAGCACTTGCTGCACGGTGCTTTCAAGGGGGTGTCTGAATGAGGAGTTTGCAGGAAGTGTGTTTCCTTTCCTGTTATGAATATTTGACATCTGCTTGTTAATTGAGATGTTATCGTTAAACTCTTTCTAAATGCAGCAAAAGCCAGAAAGTTATACTTTATACTTATTTCACAATTAAAACCTGCATGAAGTGAGATGCATCTAAACTTGTTACAGGTACTAGTCCTTAATGAAATGCCACACAAATGTATCTTCCAGATAGGAAGCTGCTATACCTTCTTCAAAAAGCACTATTCCTAATCTTGGTAGTAATTTCAGCGTAAAACCTGTGTGTTAGGCCCAATTTTGGGCTTTGCTATATCATACTGCTGTTCTGGTTTCCTCAGGCTCTTGTGTTGTGCTCAAGTGCTTTGTAGCTGCCTGATGGTTCCTGGAGATAGTTGCCAAACTTACTTGGCAGTGAAGGAGCCTCAGGAGCTCCCTTTCTTACCTAGATTTTGGAGACTAGGGCTGTTCCATTACTGTTGCTGAGCATAGATTTGCTCTGAGGGTGACAGAGTAGTTATAATGAGGTAAGGTAAATGCCGTGAAGAAAGAACTTGTTTCAGGAGAAAAGAGGTCATGTTGGCTGAAATGTTACAGCAAACTGTATTGCCAACGAGGCGTTGTAGATTGGAAAAGGTCTTTGTTCGGAAGTTGGAGGCTTCAGGCTACGGCAGTAGGGAGAGAGATTTTTCTGAAGCATACTGTTGCCTTCATCTTAAATATAGCACCTGGTTTTATGTGGGGTTTTGTGGAATTTGTTTGTGTGGGTTTGGGTTTGTATTTGGTTTTTTGGTGAACTTTTTTTGTTTTGTTTTGTGGGTTTTTTTAAAGGGAAATTCTTAAAAATACACTGTTTTACTAGGGATTTGAAAATGCTGCTTCTCTCAGAACAGGCTTTTAAGCCTCTTCAAGAAAAAAAAAAGAATGGCAAACTTCAATAACCAGTGAGCCCAGTTCAGGAGTATTCTCACAGTCTAAGCAAGGGGATTGTGAAAAGTGTCTCATTGTTTCGGCAGTGAAATTTCACTTCTTTCTGTGGAAACTTCCTTACCTTCTTCAGTGGTGGTTCTTGCAGTCTTCCTAACGTGCAAATTCCTTGCCTGAGATAATAAAATCTGAGGTAATACATAATTCATAAAGCTCCTCCGCCACCCCAAGTTTTGGAAAGCATCACCCTTTTGTTATGTCCTCTGTTTTTTGTTTGTTTTTTTAAAACAAAAAATGCAGTTACCATGACAACTCTTGCCCACACTGGAAATCCATTATTGGGAGTTTCTGGCATGGTTTTTATTTGCAGATGCTGCAAAAAGCGCTGTTATTAAACAGACTGTAAATTATTCTTCCAGTCACTGATGTAGACAACTGGTGTGACAATAGTTACAACTTTCTGATTCCAGGTAAGAGTGGTCGTGCACAGCTCTATGCAGCTGAGCTTGCACTCTCATTGCTTTTTTGTATTGTTTTTATATATATATGAGATTTATTTTTTCTTTCCTTACAACCTGAAGCCATGCTTGCTTGTTTAAACTATCAGGGAACTGATAATTTAAGATAGATGAAAGAAGATATTTTTTGGGTTTCCATCCTTTTTGTGAGACATCTTATTACTTGCTTTCTTCTCATTTTGAAGGGTGTTTTGGTTCTTTATATTTATTATACTCTGGGTGTCTTTTTTAATCTTTTTTTATTATTAATTTAAATCTTTAAAAGGGTTGTAGATACTGTAGAACAAATAGTTGCAATTAGCATCAATTACTAGTGACTTGTATTACCAAAGGCTTTATTATAATTTCATGATCCATGCTACAGGATGGCAGTAAGAAATGGTATCTGATAACTTGGCTTTTTGTTTTTCTTTTTCCCTTTCAGGAATTTCCATGGAATGTAGATCATGCCACTGGACTGCATTTGGGTAAAGGATGAGTTTTGCGTTTCTCTCAGGAGTCTTCCAACACATTTTCTAAAGTACCTTTTAATGGTGTTCTAAGTGAGCTTCTGTGAAACAGATGGTATTGGATCATGAGTGAAGAAAAAAACTTTGGTGTATCCCAGAAAATGTTGTCTCCTTCAAGAAGTACTAGTAGCTGCTCCTCCAAGCAGGGAAGTCGACAGGTAATACAAACTTTTTTAGCCAAACTGAAAGCATTACTAAGAATTACTGTTGCTTTTGCCCTTGAATATCAACAAATCTCTTCAACTCTGCTTGCTTGTTTTATTTCATCATGTCTGTTTTCTTTTTGTTCATAGCAATATCTTTTTTGAGTCAAATGCAGTAAACGTACATTACTGAATAACAGGCACTTGTAAAACTGGAATGTTAAAGGTGAATTTGAATTTCTATCACATTGTATGTATGGTGTCTCTTATAGTGAAATATTGCTGCTGTTGTGGCTTGGTCTCAGTGGTTTGATCCTGAAATCCCAAATCTTAAAGGGAAGATACACCATTTTTCTGGTAGAATATTGTAACTGCTCTGCTTGTTTCAAGTTTCCAGGGAAAGGTGTGCTTATACGTGTGAACGAGAACACATTTTTCTGAAATTTGACATAGGCCCTCTGACAATGAAGTGCCTGTGAATGCCAGCATGTGCCGTTTGTTGCTGTAGAACTGTAGTTAACAAATATTTGTGTAACGTGATGCATCTGGGTGCCTAATGCAAAGGATGCTTTGTTTTCTTTAAACCTTACAGTTTTAACAGATGTGTAGGAGTGTTTGCACCTGATGAGACTGCTGAAGACAGCTTTTGTTTCTGGACAAGAAACATTGACCTGCAGCCAGACTGAGAAATAAGCTTAAACATGCAATCCATGCTTGCAAAACCATGAGTGAGATGCTCAACATAAACTTTGATTTGTACAGATGCTTTCTTAGTGGAGCTCTTGAAGCTGCCTCAGGTTGAAATTTTAATTGGAATTGAGCATCCCAATCCCCAAAAAGCTTTGGGAGACCTCAGCTGTGTTTTGAAATAGCACCTGCTTTTCTGGGACTTCTGGCCCTGTACATACATACAATTGGCAAGGCAGATGAATCTCTGAACAATTTATGCCTTTTTAAGTGCTGTGCTTGTAAGAAATGCTGTGCGTTTCTAGTATACTGAGCAAAGAAATCCTTGCTTTCAGGATGTCTTTTTTGGTTTTCTGCAACATTAGTTTTTATATCCTTGGTATGAGATTATCTTTAAAAAATGTAATTTAAAACATTTGCTATTGTCTGTTTCAACAGCTCATGTCTATCAAGTATGTAGTATTTAAATAAGATTTACATGAGCATGACTAAATCCACTGGTGGATCCAGTGAGCATGACTAAATCCACACAGCCAGTAGAACCACCTCACTTGCTGCCATTTAACGTGGTCAAATCTGTTGGCTAGCTCAGGCTTTTGATATCATTATTAACGAGTCCCATTTCTTACCCATTTTGTGCTTGCCTGCTGTCTTTGGAGAAAACGAATAACTCAGTAAGGTTTGATGGCATCTTGTCAATCCCTGATTTTTCAGTCTTCCATCTTTGTACAAAAATGCAAGGTGTACCTGGCCAAGGTGAGAGATGCAACTTGGTGTGTTTTCTTTATATTTCTGGTACATCCATGCTCATTCGTTATAGTCAGACAGACAGTAAATTGCCTCATACACCTATGAGGTCAAGCTACATGGAGTTATAAAATATGTTGTTCCCCTATGTATATTGAAGGCCAATACAGTTCTTCGTGATAATATGGGGCATGGTGATAAATATCTTCACTTTGGTTAAAGTTTCAATATTAATCTTTTCATGCTCAGTCATTGCACTACCGAGTAAGAAAGAGTATGCTTTTGCATCTAGGGAACCTACAGGGTTGGCTGATTGTTAATGTTTTCTGGGGGTGGTAATGACAGAGGCAAGGCCACGGAAGCTGGGAGTTTGTGTGACTTGTTATATGCTGGGAAATGGTCACTAAGCAGAGCTAAAATCTCTACTTGCTTGCTTTTTCTATATAGTCTGAAAATCTACAAACATGTTTTTCAGAAATTGCACATGTTAAGATTCCACAGGTCTTTCTATATTTTTGTTTTGAAATAGTGACTTCTAGTATTTGTAAGTAATACCTTAATACTTTATTTCCTTCTTTACCAAGTGCAATAACTTTGTAACTGTTCTGATAAGTCTGTTTGCATTTGCTGAAGTGATCTAGAGGTCTTCCTTCAAGGTAGCAAAATTCAGAAAGAAAAAAAGAAATTAATTCTAAATTATGGTTTCTTTCAGTATTACCAGTGTTTATGTGCATGGCTGTGTATTGCTGTTCCTTCCTCAGTTCCCTGATGTGGTGTTTTACATGTGTCTGGTTTTTCACACTGAAGTTGTTCTGCTGTTTACAGAACAAACTGTTTTGCTGGGAAGAGCAAAGATTCAAATATCTTGTGCAGTATGCACTCTGGATATTTACTTGAAAATAACTTCTGTGCGACATTTTTCCTTTTGTTTTTTAATTTATTTGTGCATTATAGTTTGTGATGTTGGCATGTTTCAGTGAATGTTTTGTTAGATATACTCTTCTGTGCTGCATGTAGAAAGAGGGACCTTTCGGTCTGACAGGGACAGTATTCTGCAAGACTTACTGGCCTGGGCACAGCAGTGCTTTGGGTGAGGAATTGATACCTTCTCCCTGTTCCTGCTCTCCAAAAGCTTCTGGTCTTGCAGATTATAAAGATCTTTACTTTGCTAGGTAGACCTTCTCTTTAGTGGTGTAAACTGTATAGTATGATATATATAGTTACATGTAAATTGTCGATCTGTGCAGTGAGGATGTTGAGACTTTTCTTGTGTCCTGTCCTCCCCCCTTTCCACAGAGGATATCTTGTCACACCTCATCAAGTAGTTTTGTTTGTATCATGAATTGCTGCTTTTCTCACTCAGCCTCTTGTACTGGTAAATTGGAGCTTTGCAGTCCATCCTTACTAATATCCACCTACTCAGGGCTGACAAGACTGGGGATGAATGATGCCGCTGTCTGAGAGTTATTTAATTTGCCCTTTTCATCTGTATGTTAGTTTAAATGACAGCACTTTAGGTGTTCTATTAAGCAAACAGCAACAATCTAAAGTTCTGTAAATCTATTAAAAATTGCCTGTTCTAAAAAGTACCACAGTGTTGGTTGTTCTTGCTTGGGGTTGGTTGTTGGTTTGGTTTTTTTTCCAAAACCCTGCTAGGAGTGTACAATGTAACACACTTACCAATACTTTTATTAATAGTATCATGAAATTTAAAATAGTTTTGCCATTTGCTGTGAAGATTGGGAAGTGAAGCGCTATGATTTTTATATTCTTTCCTTCATCTACCAGCTCCATGGAGGGCTTCTTATTCCTCCTTGTACCTCTCTTGGGGACCTCGAGAGCTGGGCTTGTTGCATACAGGTTAATGACAGATCTGCCAGACAGGTGCTTTTTCTCTGTGCTGCTGATTTGACACAGCAGTACTTTTAATCTCATGAAGCAGAAAGAAATTATGAAGCATTCAGGGGAAGGGACCTGGTCAGTTAATTTGTTTTTCCCCAAAAAATTGTGGGATCTGAGGTTTGAGTCTCTGATTTCCTCGGCACAGACTCTGTTGCAGGTGGTATGTACTAGCACCAAATAATAAGCTACCTGAGATGGGAGTATGGAACCCCCATAGCACAAGGCTGTTGTGCCCATGAAAATTTAGTTATTGCTCCCCACAGAACAATATACATCAGTGGCATACAGCATAAGTAGAGTCCTGTGATGCAGAAGATATGCCAAAAAAGAATGGACTTAAGCAGGGCTGCAGGACTTGGAGGGGCCTGTTCCTTCCTTTGCTAAACTTGGTGCCCTTTTTCTGCTGGATGCAACGCATTTGCAGTGTGAACTGAAGACAGAAACAGTTAATCCTGTTTTGCTAAGCTCACCTTCACTATGAAGACCCATAACAGGTTGGAAGCTGCTACCATATCCCACCTCTGCTTTTCTCTGCCTCTCTGCTTCAGTCGTGGAAAGGGATCTCTTCCACAAGGCCACAACTCAAACTGTGTTTTGTGAGGAAGGAAAACTTCTTTAAATTTAAATTGACCTGTGAACAGAAAAAGATATATTGTAGTAGTTATTTTTAAGACTAATTTGTTAACTAACTTTTAAAATAGATTCAGTAGGGAAAAGCTTTGTCAGGAGAGCTGCTTTAAAAAACTCATGTTCTCAAAAAGAAAATAATTTTCTGCCAATTTTATGAACCGTAACAAATGCCTTAGTTGCAGCTGATGCCAACCTTTATCCTCCACAAAGTGGGTTTCTATTTTTGGCGCCTTAAAATATTCGGTACAACTGACTGCATTTTACACTGGAAGAAAGTCTGGCACTGTCATCTGTTTCATTCAGGGAGCTGCAAGTGGAAGCATCGGGCTGAGAGCTGTTCAAACTCATTATTTCATTCTTTCTCCTGAAATAATTTGCCTTGAGGAGCTGTACAGTACAGAATATTGCAGAAAATAAGGCTTTTATTTTATTAAATAAAGAAAATGACTACAGTTATCTTATGACAGAATCATCTCTGAAGGCCAAAGTGTATGGTTTGTTTTTTTCCTCAGCCACAGAACAGGTACAAGCCAAGTAGCAACTCTGGGTGAATTTTAAGTGCTGATCTGAAATGAGCACCTCTGGATGCAAGAAAAGAGTATGTTCCACCCTCAGCCTCGAGTGAGATTTAACTCTGGGCAGCATGATAGGATCCCATAATGATACGAAATCTTTTGTAAGACACCACCAATCTGGACATCAGGCTTATGCTAATTGTTAATGTCATTCAGCTGGGAGTTTTGGGGGTTTTTGAGGGGCATATGTTTGGGGTTTTTTTTTTAACTTAGCACTGTGGTTTGAGGTATCTCTTTCAGTTCCCTGTTACGGGATAAGAATCAGCAAAATGGAGCATGATCTGAATGCTTCCAGTAGCTTTCAGGAAATCCTGTATCTCCAATTTGCTCCTCTGCTCTTTCAGACAGATGAGAACAGATGATAACCGACCAGCCTGATTCATTTGCCTTCATTTTGGAGAGTAAGCAGTTTTCTTTTGCTTCTGCAGCTGCTCCCAGCAATAGCAAACTGACACTTTTTCCTCACCAAATGAGAAGTCAGATCTCTTTCAAAAACAAAGTATCGGTCAAGATCCCGTAGGGTCTGGGTCAAGAGTGAACAGATCCAAAACCTGTCACAGCAGCGGTGTTTTGAAAAATGGGGAGAGTTCAAGGGTTCAGGTGGGAGAGATTGGACCCTTCTGGACAGATGTCTGTGGAAGAGGACCAGATGCTGTTACTGCAGCATTGCGCCTTGCATGTATCCAGCAGGTCTCCGTACTGTTAATTCTGAGTTATAACTACCTTTCCTTGGGTAATTTAGTTGATTATGTAGCCTTGTGCTTTTAAAAGGATCCATTTGTAATGCAACTAAGCTATCTTTATGTGAAGTTTGCAACTGAAGTGTGAAGTTCCCAGGGCAGCAATGTGGATAGGAGACTTGCCTTCACCTGAGGTCTGGCAGGCTGTTGGGCCTGCTTGATGGGAAGAAGTGCTCCCACTTCAGGTTTTCTTCCCATTTTCACACTTCTTAATTATGACGGCACTTTCTTGGCTGCCTCACTGACCTGAGGAACAGTGAGAAATGTGGCTTTCCTGCAGGAACATGGGAGGCACCTTGTGTCTGAACAGCGGAGAGGCCCAGACAAAATTGGAATTGTAACGCAGGCCAGGGTGTGCTCTGTATTTAAAACTTTGACCAAAACTATTGATGCCATGTATACTGCAGCTGGATGTAATTGGCCGAGCTATTTCTCAGCTGCTTCCTTTCTCTTCACCCCGTATGCCCCACATAGCATGGGTCTGTCTCACTTCATGACTCCCTTGCTTTCTAAACTTATCCTTACAGAAAGGTGAATCTGGATTCTTGGTTTTTGTCTTGGTTGTGCTCAAATTTCTGTTTGTATCCTGCAAGCAGACCACTCTATCAACCATATATGTTATTTAAGCTTAACCAAAGTCTTTGAGAACTTGATCCAAAGTTCAATAAAGTTTTGTTAGGTATAACACAAGAATATTGAAAAGGAACTACTGTTTCAAGTCTTGACTGCTATCGATTTAATTTGTAGTGGAAAAGTTATGTGTTTGGGTACTGCAGTTTAATGTATTTTGGCGAAGGCAAGGGAAATAGCTTGCTTTGGTAATCAAGCAAAACAGCTTTTAAGTGCTTCTGTCTAGTTTAAAGAAGAAACAAAACCACAACATTTTTCTTCATGTCACAGATTTCTTAAGTAGAATTATCTCTCACTAGTTCTGTCAGGTTTCTCACTTTTTAAAACATATATTGGCTCATCTAGTAGACCCTTTTTTTTGAGGAGATGAGATTTTATCCACATGTGAACGTTTAAGCAGCAATAAGTTCAGCTGTTAATTAATGTAAATTGTAGCATTACACTGTATTTGACAATATTTAAAGAGGCGCCATCTTCATAACAGTCCCAATCCTTGTGATTATGTAAGGGTTAATAAATACTCTTTAACAGGAAAAAGACACCCAAGACCACTGCATAAAGCATTTAGTGGCCTAATATCTATATTTATGGCAAAAGAGGTGGTGGAAAGTAATTTCTCTTTGGCTTTCAAGGCTGTAGTCTGGAAAGTTTTGTCAAAAAAACCAACAACCCAAGTCCTTAATTGTGGAGGCTTAGAGCTGCCTGTGCACTTGAATAGCTGTCAGACTGCAGCTGGCAAGCTCTAGCTAGCTGTGCTTGCATGGGCACTGTGGGTAATTTACCCCAAAGCAGAAAGGGGTTCATGATTATTGAGAATTTTAAGCATGTCCTAAAGTAGTAAAAATTAAAAAAAAAAAAAAAACAAAGCAGAAAATATGAGGTGTAACTTCTGGTTTTCAGTAGGAAAAATTATAATTTCGTGGTCATTGCTTAGAAATAATAGTATCTAAGCAGCTGTCAAAATATCTCTCAAACTAGACAGAGTAAAGAAGCTATTTGTTACAAAACTGGCAAGGATAAAAGCCAAACCTGTAGGGGCACAAAATGTGCGCTCCGATAATAATTTTGGTTAGGACAACTGCAGTTTTCATTTACCTTCAGGTAGCAGAACATCTGTAGGGAGCTGAATGACAGGAGCTGCTCAGCCCCACATTTCTACTGCTTGCAGCCTGTTGTGTGGTGAGTGCTGGCAGAGGGAACTCGAACCAGGGAAGCTGAGCATCTTTTCAATTTGTTCTATAAAGTGCAGTGCAAGGAAAATAATAACAGAGTAGTAGAGTGCTGCCAGTAATGTGGTGGAATAAAAGATTAATGAATGTCTTTCTGAAGATGACTCGCCTTGTTACTCAGGTAATAAGCATATTATGTGATGTAGATTTTTTTTCTAGGTTTTGAGGGGTAAATTTTAAGGATTCTGGAGATGGATACGTGAGCACAACTACCACTCTTGCTGATTTTTGTTTCGTTTTTTGTTTTAAAGTTTTGAGTCAGTCAAGTCGGTTTTGGGAATACTTCCCTATTTATCTTACAGGGAGGACCACAAGTATTTACCTACCTAGTATAGTTCTGTTTTCTCCAGAGTGTTCCATACTAGCCTTTTTGGTCATTAAATTCTATGTTTTAGTGTTTGTCTTTTTCAAATATATGGGGGTGGTACTAGCACATGCCACTTCCTGTCAGCTGTTCATAAACCTTGATCTGTCAAATCCTGTGGTAGCCGGCAATAACTAATTCATAAGACTTCTGTTCAGAAATCTTAAAACTCCTGTTGCATTGTCATTAGGAGTCGTTCCCTAAATAAGAACTTTACAATACTATGAGATTTATTCTCTTCTGTGTTATGTTGCTGCAGGGTCTTATGCCTATGAGATCCTGATGGCAAAAAAGGGAGAGATCTGCTTTTAATTAGAGGTTGTATCTGGTGAAAGGTGTTTCGTGTTTTTCACTTTTGTTTTTCGTGGTTTTGTTTCGTGTTTTTCACTTGTACTCTCCTGTTATATCACGTTCCTCATATTACTTGAGTTACTTCCCTGGCTTTTTAATTTGTTGTTGTTTCATTTTATTATTTTTATTTTAGGGAGGCTGTAATTTGTACCAAATACAAAGCCATGAGTGTGGACAAAAGTGTTTTATAGAAAAGGTCTTCATTTGCAGTGTCTTTTATTTCAGCTTTGTAAACTACAACACGTATCCTTTTAGCACAGGCTGTTTCTTCCTCTGATGGCAAAAGGTTTTTTTACTGTGGCTAGACTGTGGCTATATACTCTCTGTATGTATGTACAGAAAAACATACATATAAAATTCTGGTAAGCATATACATTCAATGAAAGATGGTGTTGTAAAAATAGGTTTGTTTAGTTTGAATTGTTTCTATCAAAGTAAAAAAAAAATCTTGTCTCTTGGAAGATAAATAATAGTGTAAAGACTGATCTAAGGTTAGATTTCAACATCATGGGTTTGGGTTTTTGTTTTGTTTTTTTTTTTACTTACAGCTGCCGCCTTGCTGAATCTCTTAACAATTTTGTTCTTTGAAAGAAATAAGGTTTATATTTGGATTTTCTGTTTAAGCAGGACAGCTGGGAAATTGTAGAAGGACTCCGGGGAGCAATGAATTGTACCCAGGAGCCACAGAAGCAGGAGGGCTGCTTGCTGAAAAAGAGGAAATGGCCTTTGAAGGGCTGGCACAAGGTAGGAAAGGAATGTGTACCTGAAAGCCTCATGCCATGTGAGCGGGATTTGCTTGGTGTGGTTTTTGTGGCAATAAAGTTACTTAAGAGCCAAGAAAATGTTCCCCAAAGAAATATGGTGGTGGGTTTTGGGGGAGTAGGTTTTTGGGTGTTTAATTTGTTTTTTTTTAATACCCTGCATTTCCGGTTACAGAGATACTTCTTTCTAGACAGAGGGATTTTGAAGTATTCTAAATGCCAAGCTGATGTAAGTGATCTGAAACCCTTTAAGGCCATTATAAGGTAACAACACTATTTTATCCAAAATAACAATAATTCCATATTGTTGGCAATGGGAAATAGAGTTTCAGCAGTTCTGAACAATAAGTTGAAGGGGGAAAGTGATGGTTTTAGCGGGTAATATCTATCCTTTTACTTTATTCTGGAGTGATTGTATTTTTACTTTTTTGCAGATAGAGAGAGGGAAGCTTCATGGCTGTATTGATGTTGGACTTTCTGTCATGTCTGTAAAGAAATCAACAAAATGTATAGATTTGGATACAGAAGAGCAAATATACCATCTGAAGGTAGGTCTTCAAGATTGTTATAATCTTGCTCCCAAAATAACATTAGCTGTATGCAATGGAGACTTTTTATAATAGTAGGAGGTCTGTTACTTATACTAATAACTAACTTGTTAGTCTCAGCAGGCTGGTTTACACTTTATAATTTGAGAGGCCTTATTGTACTGTTCCAGAGTCAGTAACCCTGTTCTGAATATAAACTTGGAAGATGCCTCATGTTTAGCAGCATGCTTTCCACCCAGCACTTTTACTGGCAAAGGGTATGCACTTGTTGCACAAGTGCTTTTATTTTCAGTAGCTTTTTGTCTTATCTACACAGTAAAACATGTAGAATTATCTGTCCTTGTGGAATAAATTGTTTTAAAATACATCCCCAAAATCAGATTTCTTAGTGTTAGTTAAACCTTGGCTAAAGCTTAAACATGGCAATTAAGAAATGAAAAATGAAATGGGTTTTTGATTTTTATTGTTTTATTTCAATCTAGAAGTTGCTAAGTATTATGTTCTGCATTGGAAGTCATACCTATATTAATTGAAGTTGCTCTTTTTATTGACTTTATCCTGTGATTATTTTTGTCATGCTTAATCTCACACAGTATGCATTTTAGTAGGAGTATCGTTAGAAAAACTTTCCTGATATTTTTCCAATAATGATCAGCTAGGCTAGCTGTCTAATGAGCACAAAATACCTTAGTTTCTTGGTTAGTGATTTTGAATATGAATATTATAAAATCTGAAATTTTGCGTAGGTGAAGTCTCAGGAGCTGTTTGATGAATGGGTAGCCAAACTTCGTCATCACAGAATGTACCGTCAGAACGAAATCTCCATGTTTCCTCATGACGTCAATAATCTTTTCTTCCCTGTATCTACTACTGCGGACTCTGTCCCTGGTTTCTGTGATTCGACTCCAGGTAGAAAGGTAATAGTAATGATTTTATAAATAATGAGCTTTCCTCAGGGGTTAAATTAGTTCGATTTGTGTTTATTAAGTAAAGACCATAATGGAAGTTAGTGGTGGGGCATAAGTTATGATCTAAAATGTCAAGAGGAAAATGATTTTGTTTGTTTATTCCCAAGCAGTTCTCTCTATGATGCTGTTAAATTTCATAATGTTGACTTATTGTTTTAATTCAGTAAATGATATTTTCATGCTGACTTTCAAAAGCGCGTATTGAGTTCTGTGTCTGAACACAACCTGTGTGCCTTCAGCAGGCTCCACATTGACTGGCTGATGTCCACACAACAAAGCTCTTCTGCTGCAGTTTAGAACCACGGATCTCTTTTGACAATAATGTCCTTTTTAGCAATACTGTGTTACTTACTATAACTGAAGTTTCTCTCTGTTTTAGTAAACTTCAGAGTGTCTCCTAAGCAGAAGTCACCTCTTTGTTTTCCTCCTGTTTAAGGTTTTCTTTTCCTTGGCTATATTGCTGTATGATCTGAGTGGGCTTGTTCCCCAATACCCCAATGCAGTTCATCACTGTGGTGGGACTGTCCTAGAACGGAGTATGAGTTTTACTAAACACAAACATGTGCCTGAACAGCTCTTTGCTAGTGGTTGAGGAGGAGGGTATCTGTGCAAGCAGGCAGCTGAAAGAACAGTAACTCACCCTGCCGTAATTAGGCTGTTCTGTCTGCGTGCTTTTCACGGTGCCAGAACCTCTGTGGCTCTGACAGCCTGCTCTTCTGAGGCTGTCTGCAAGGAAATGGCAAGCTTCTTGCTGCTGTTTGATTCTTTTTTTTTTTTTTTTTACCAAAAGGCAGCTGGGATAGAGGGTGAGAAGACTATCGAGGGCAAAAGCGGAACATTGCAAAGCCTGTGATATCTCTATGCCTGTGTTCTCAAGAAAAAAAATAAATCCATGTGACCAGCATATCTAAAATCTATGCTCACTGTCAGGAAACTAACCATTTCTTCTTTGGCTTGAAAGACTTTAATTCACTTCTAATTTATTAATCCAGATTTGCACTGCAAAGAAGCCCTACTTATCTTCAAGTGAAAAATAGAAGGGAATAGTTCTTAAGCTGCAGTTAATCACCTTAGCTCTGCTGAAGCTGAATGGAAGTTTGCCAATTTACACCAGCCCTAGCTTGATATTAGTTGATATCAATCCAGCAGTTAGGTTATTTTGAGAAAAATATATTGAATGAACTTTTCATTGCATTTTATTTGCTTTTAGAAATACCTGGTCAGTTTTCACACCTGGTGGTGTGTGTTTGTTGTTTTTGGGAGGTGGATTTATATATCTACATAGGTTTATGTTGAATGCTTGGATTCTAAAGGTTTAGCCATCCTGATCAAAAGCAAAACTATGCTAACTGGAGGTATACAGACTCTCTCTTGCCTCTTTCTTGGTATTGCCTACTTCCTTCTTCCCTCCTGCTTGTGCCCCTTGCTTGTATGCAATTTCTGGAAAAGTTGATTATATGAGAGAGATTTTTGAAGTGATTAATATGGGATTTGTTCACTAAATGCCAATACAAATGCTCCTCTTTAAATTCAGTTTATTTGTACTTTTAAAGGTGCTGGGACTATTATTTGGGTGTATGTACATAACTGACTAAAGCTCATACAGCTTTATGTAGGAATAAACCAACCTAAACTACATAGATTAATTTTAAAGTAAGTGTGCTTATTGATGCTTACTACTATTGCATAGTGACTATATAAATTGACTTCACATGGATAGTGCATTTTATTTTATTTTGCAACTCAAGTTGGATTACACATGTAAATTCAAAAAGACCAACTAAGAAAACAGCAGCTGACTAAGATGCAGGTGATGTTTCCTACGAATAAATTCAAAACTAGTATTACCAGAGTTTTGATATAAGGTGAGCGAGAGGTAACAAAATTTAAGTGTATGCTTTAGAGAAGAGCCAAACAATTTAATCAGCTTTTCTCATAATCAGTAAAGTGGTCATGTAGCGGCACTTATGAAACGTTTTCAAACTAATTTTAAACAAGATGTTGACAAAGCACGTAATTTGTGCAACTTCCTGACATAGATAATGTTAAAGATGAAAGGTTTAGTAAGTTCTGAAAATAATTAGACTTTTGAATGGCTGCTATTCGTAGTTACATTAGAGAAGAAAACAGCATTATAGGCCTCGATGAACTGGTAGTAATATTGGGTAGAAATTTCTTCCCATTGGAAACTACTTAATTGTTCTGCTCAATTAGCTCTTACACAGTATTTCCAGCATCTCCTGAGACATCTGATAGTTGGCCCTGCTGAAAATGAGATAAATCTGAAAATGGTTACTGAGATGTTGTAAAAAGGTATTACTTGCCTGGCTGCGGTATATAGTCACACATATGTTATGGCCTGTCAAGCCAAATCCATGCTAAAGTCATACAAACTTGAGTAACATTTTTAAAATAACATCTTGCTTTCTTCACTGAAAAATGGCTTTAACAAGTATGTGCATGTGATATTTAAGTTTTATTTCTGGGGGTTCTTTGGGGAGCATGGAGAAGGAACGGAATGTCCGACTGGTCCTGGTCAGATATGGTGCTGTAATTGTGTTAAGTGGACTTAACTGATGCAGAACTTTGCCCTTCCTCAAAATTTAATTTTCAGCAAATTATTATGGTTCCTTTAGTACTTCCACTGCTTGTAGACAGCAGCTATGTTAAATGTCCTGACATTATGCTCAATGACTGTATGCAGAGTCTAGTTCATACACTTTTTCCCCTCCGTGTTGTTGATGCCTTTTGGTCCTTTTCCCTGTTTGTGGACCTCAACAGTTGGTTGTAAAAACTTGTGTGTACAACATTAAAATATTGTTTGTTAATTATTCACTTTTTCTTCTTTGGAACAGTCAGGCAGCTTGACCAAACAAAATTCATTGTCACCTGGAGGTAACTTGTCATTTTCCTTTTCGAGTAATGATTCCAGGATTTCATCTTGGCTACAGTCTTCTGAAGACATGGAAAAATGCTCAAGAGGTAATGATATTTGAAGAAAGTTGAAAGTAGCCTAATATTTCCTCTAGTTTTTCTTGACAATGAGAGTACTACACTGTCAGTAGTCATTACAGTTAAAGTTTTCTCTGAAACTGGAGGGAAGAAAGGGGTGGGTTTTGATTAACTCGCTACTCACTTGTTTTCAAAAGGACTAGTGATTTTTTGCTGTTGGGGTATCAATTGTGGGCACCTCTTCAAGATATTTACATATTTCAGTACATTCTTCTGTATATGAACATCACTTTCAGTAGTAAGGTCTGAACTTTCACAGTTTTTTGCACAGTAAAACTGCTACTTTGGACTTTCGGAGGGCAGACTTTGACCTGTTCAAGATGCTGGTAGGAAGGGTCCCTTGGGAGTTGGTCCTGAAGGACAGAGGGGTCCAGGAAGGCTGAATGCTTCTCAAGAAGGAAGTCTTAAAGGTGCAGGAGCGGGCTGTCCCCGTGTGCTGTAAGACGAACTGGCGGGGAAGACCGGTGTGGCTGAACAGGAAACTTTTGCTGAGTCTCTGGGAGAAAAAGAGTTTACATCCAGTGCAAGAAGGGACAGGCAATTCGGGGAAAGTACAAGGAAGTTGCTGGCGTATGCAGGGGAAAAATCAGGAAGGCTAAAGCCCAGCATGAGCTCTACCTGGCGACGGTAGTAAAAGACAACAAAAAA
>VWZZ01000341.1:622215-665819 GCA_013399095.1 Psophia crepitans
AGGGCAGACCTTATTGCCCTCTACAACTACCTGAAAGGAAGTTGTAGCGAGCTGGGGGTTGGCCTCTTCTCGCAGATAACTAGCAGAGGGACAAGAAGGAACGGCCACAAGTTGCGCCAGGGGAGGTTTAGGTTGGAGATGAGGAGACATTTCTCCTCTGAAAGGGTGGTCGGGCATTGGAACGGGTTGCCCAGGGAGGTGGTGGAGTCACTGTCCCTGGGGGTGTTTAAAGAAAGGTTGGATGTGGTACTTAGGGACATGGTTTAGTGGGTAATAGATGGTGGGGGGACAGTTGGACTGGATGATCCTTGAGGTCTCTTTCAACCGTAATGGTTCT
Source organism: Psophia crepitans (assembly GCA_013399095.1). NCBI lineage: Eukaryota > Metazoa > Chordata > Aves > Gruiformes > Psophiidae > Psophia > Psophia crepitans. The sequence continues at coordinate 622,553 of VWZZ01000341.1, forward strand.
ATGGTTCTTAAGCTGAGTATTCAAAAAAGGAAGCATCTAAAATCTAGCAATTTAAAAAGCACTAAATCTTTGTACTTCAAAGTCACCTTCTGCTTTCATGCTTTCCTAAGAGCATGTTGGTAGTGTCTGTGTGATACTTATTTGGTGAAGTTCTACCCCCCCCAGTGAGCTTCAGCGTTAATATAGAGGAGCCTCGTCTCTAGCTGTGAATGCCTATGGCATTGTTACCCCCACTATGAGGAGCTCTAACTGGTGCCAAACTGCACTAAGTATCACTTTATTCTCACTTTTCCACAACCAACTAGGACAAAATATTATGATCGTTTTGTACACCATATAGAGGCATTTCAGTATTTTTGAATTTGATGATAGAGAGATACAAGCTTTTTATCCAATCATCTAACAATGTACTTTTAGTCAGTGATTGACTTACACTAACTAAAATCAAAATAAGACTAACCTACAAAGAAAAAAACCTTTCAGTGTGTCTGCTACTTTAGGGCAACTGAAAATATTCTCTTGTTCAAAACAGACCTCTCCAACTGTCACACGTATTTACTGGAAATGAACCAGCTGTTACAGAGCATGGATGTTCTTCACAGGACATATTCAGCTCCTGCTATAAATGCTATGCAGGTTTGTTGTTTAAAAAACAAATTTTCCCTTACAATTACAAAAAACATCCCCAAATCCTAAAGGATCAAAATATTTCTTCTTAGCTCTGCTAGTTTTATGTCAATCTGTGTTATTTTTGTCCTGTGTGGTGTTAAAAGGTTGGACCTTTTGAAAGCCCAAAGAAGGAAAAGAGAACACACAGGAGGTGGCGATCCAGAGTTGTTGGGAAAGAGGCTAAAGGAATGTTACAGGTAACTGCAGTCCTTTCAGTGCCCATCATTCTCCACATCTTAGTTATTGATCACTTCTTCTTGTAACCAGTTTAGGAAATGCAAATCCTTTCTAAGTAGTGTCTGTGCTAGCTCATTTAAGCAGTAGTGCATCAGCCCACACACAAATATGTTGTCATTGATAGCTGCAATAGGATCTGTGCTGTTACCTTCAGGAGACTGCCCATGTTTTTTATCCATTATATCGATCTGCCTCTAACTTGAGGGGTTGCAGTGTTGGGTTTTTTTTGCAGTACAGGTTTTTGCAAATTCTCCAGGTAGTTTTGTACACGCTTGCATCCAGAGTCTATGTGACTAGATACTTCTAAGTGGGGGGGAAACAGTATAGCATATGCTGCAGCTCTCAATGGGCTTGTTTCTTGGAATTTTGCCACATCTCCAATTATGATCTCTTGGGCAAAGTTCTGCCTGTGGTTTCATTTGCCAGGCGTCATCCATTCCAAGCCTATTGGTAATTGACAGTAGCTTTTCCATTTTTGGTATCTCCAACATGTAACCCAGGTGGATATAGTAAAACAAAATTTTTTTTACAATTTTTAAACACATCACAAATGGCTCTCCTCCTTCCAGGTGCCTTCAGTATTTTCTGCCCCTATGAGACTGCATGCTTCCAATCCTAACTTATCTACAATAGATTTTGTAGAGGAGAAAAATTACTCCGATGGCTCTGAAACACCATCAGAATTTACAAAAATGCAAGAGGACTTATTTCACATTGCACATAAAGGTAAATTAAATTCTTTCATAGGTGGTTTTCTAGCATCACAATTTAAATAATGATGTGGCTTCTGAGAATGCTTCCTGTTTAATGTTTAGAAAAAGCAGAAAATGCCCTCCCTTTCTTTAATTCCCTGGAAGAATTGCAAATGTTGGTATCTTGAGTCATTTGAAGAAAGTGGCTTAATCATCATATTTTAGAATTTTTTATTTAATAAAGGACATTCCTTTGGTTTATGTGCTAAAAACCTAGACTCTATTTTTTTGTCAAAAGGTAAAAATCCTAAAAATCAGTTGTTACAATCACAACAGCAGATTTATACTCTTTCGTGTTTGCATGAATGTGCATGTGTGTGTATATGAGCACATATATGTTTGTATATTTGGTGGGCTTCACTGTTTTTTTCAGAGTCAACATTTGTTGGTGATGCAAGGGTTGCTATGGTAGTAACCTATTTTTAGTGAATACAGAAGAGTAAAATCATGTAAAGCAGCCGGAGGGGCAGCTTGACAAGAGATGTTTCTTCTCTCAAAACCATTTTTTCCTTAGCAGTGCTTTGCTCTATCACCCTCACACCAGAAACATTTTTGTTTAAGTGATCCTGGTGAGCAAGGCACTTAAGCATTTATAGCTGAAAGACTTTTGGAAGTATTGACTCTGTCCTTTTTTGCACACAATAATGGTAGATGTTATCAATAAGCATTCTTTGCTTGTTTCTCCCCTCTGCTACTGATATACCTTGATTCCATAACATAAGGAATGTATCTAAGTAGTAAACTTTATAAAGTCAATGATAGCAAAACTGATGTATGTTTTCCAAAAAGACAAAAGAGGTGGTGGGGCACTGTTGGAAAAGCTGCTGTTAAGCAGGGCAGAGAAATCACCTGCTCAAGATCATCATACCCACAATGGCCATGTCAGAAATGTTGGTTAGATTGACCCATGCATTTGAGGGGACAATTGAGTCGGTACTATTTAATACAGTATCGTTTTATTGAAAGTACAAATTTTTCCAAAGTTGCTTTATACCACGCCCCTTTCAAAACGGGTAGTGAAGAAAACTTTTGCTTTCACTTTTGATACAAATTAAATAAAACGTAACATCAATACTTTATGTAATAATTCTTGAAAATTTAAGGTAGTGTACAACTTATTAAATGACATTTAAGGTCACAGGAGATTCTGGTCATGTCATCCACGTATGACTAACAGATTAGATCATAGATCATTCCTCCCTACCCCCTTTGATGCTGTTAAAGATTTCTTCAGATAGGTGAAAGTATAAGAATTAGCTTTGGTAATGGTTTGCAGTGTTGAAATATACCTTAAGAACATTTTCTTAGAAGAGTAGATTAGGTTACGTGATTCCGGTTAACTCTGAGCAGATGATTAGAAGAGAGGGGTATCAGATTTATTGTTCTTTGCTCTTTACATGCATCCATGCTCAGAATTTATATTTCTGTTTTCCTGTGAATGGATACACTTCTGCATTGGCAGTTCTCATGACTGTATTACAAGGCTTAATTAGGCCCTCAGAAATCCTCTTATTCTCCAGTTAGGTGAATGCTGAAATTCTACATAAACAAATATTACTCAAATTTATTTCTTGTGGTTAAAGGAAAAATATATTAAGGAAAGTGCATTTTCCCTTTAAAAATCTAGTGATTTTAAAATTCCATGATCTGTTGTCTGATTTGAATGTTTCAGGCTGGTGATACTGGCTCAGGAAGGAGTAGAAGTAGCAGCGTAATTTGCACAATGTTCAGAATCTGACCCTTTTAGTCGCTAAATCATCTAACAAGCTGAAATCTCTTCATCCCAAAAAGAGATAACAAAACTCAACACCACAGTTGATTTGCTTGTGGGGAAACTACTAACTCTGTAGCTGTGGCACACTATGTGTTATAGCTGCTTTTATGATAATGTTTTATTTTTTTCTTCCCTCTCTTTTCCCCCCTCACCCCCCACTGGAATTCTGAAAGTAACGTGGAATAGAGTCACGATCATCTGAAGATTCAAGCTAATTGGGGAACAAAAGAAAGTGAAGAGCAGATGTGGTTAGTTAGCTTTGTTGCCATCTGTCACAAATAATCAGAGTAATTTTGACTGTGGCTAATATAGTCAACATGGTAGCATTCGCCATAAACACTTCTCCTACTAAAAGGTCTACCCTATTAACCTTGATTAATATTACTTGGTTTTAGTAACCCACCCTGGATCTCTCAACCTAAATTATCGTTTCTGTCACCATAAATGATGTTTCATTGAAGTTATTTACATAATTGGTATGTATACAATTGGTAGCTGGTTTTAACTGTCACTTTTTATGAACCGGTTCTAGTTTACTTCACCTTGAGGTCAGCTTTCAGCACCATATCTACAGAGAGAGAAAAGCTGAAGCAAATGCTGGAGCATGATGCATCTTCATCTCCATCTGCACAAATAGTTGGCTTGAAGAATGCCTTAACATCCGTAAGTGACATGCTGAAGTTCAGCAAGCTTCATTGTCATCAGATACTGTGTTTAAATTTTATAGTAGTTAATTTCTGTTTCTTTAGTGTCTGTACTGTGTTGGAATTTGCAGTGTTGAAGCATAGTACGTTGTTACATGTTGTTTTTCAAAGACTCTCCTAACTGTTGAAGGTATTGTGAAACCACTGAGGTTTAGTAGATTGATTTAGGTATATAGTATAACCTGTATCATTTGATGTTAAGTATCAGAGGGCTGTTCTGTGATAACGAGTCTACTTTCTCTCAAAACACACACTGTTTAATCACTCAGTTCTGGTAGGTTGTGGGTTTCCTTTTCTTTTCCTAAACAGCACTCAAGTATTCACTGTATGACTTGACATAAAATGAAGATGAGAGTGGCTGTCCCTTCTGATGCACTAGAGTTTCACTGTGCTGCACCAAAACACTGCAGAGCAAATTCAGCTGCAACTTGTTTATATTGACTTCCAACCTTATTCATCTGTTGCTTGTTTAAAAGCAGCAATAGAGCTGTTAGGGCAGAGTTCTAAATGACAAAAGATTGTGCCATTTAAAAAGGTTGGTATTTTAGGTTGGTGTGCTTTTTGTAATTGGTCGAGACCAGAACTTTCAGGTTGATTGTGTCTGAACATGTCAATCAAACAGGGATCTGGTTTCAGAACAGTGAGGACCATCATTACCATGGTCTTAAAATGTCAGTGTTTGTTGCAAATTCTTAGTCAGAGGCAAGGATGACTTTCAGTCATTGATAAATGTTACATAGGTCATCTTATAATTATTTTGGTATGAAAACTTCTCTTTGTCTTACAGATGCTGCCTATGGTTATAGTTTTTTAGGCAAATAATGTACCCCTTTGTCTAGAACTTTCAAGATTGTGGTGTCTTCATAGTATTTAGAGAAAGCTGAAACTTCTTGCATAATAACCATAGTCACTCACTTGCACTTCTTTGTTTTTGGCTTTCAGACGTTCCACTGATATTTGAATAGGTGACTTTTATTTTTCTGGTGTTACTTGCCTACCATTTTGTATCAAAAAATCCATTTTAAGATTTCATAATTTGGTGAATACTCAGCATGATTTTATTTTTTTTCTTGAGCAATGAAATTCTGTTGTGCATCTTCATCTTCTAAATGTCCTTTAAAAGTCCTGCTCTTAGGTGTTATCTAATACTTAATGAGTCTTTTGTGGCCCATCCAGAAGTGATCTGTGAGCCCTGGCAGTTTCAGCAGAGGTTAACACCTGAGATCTATTCTTAGCCTGCAGATCTGTAAAGCCATGATGCCAACACAGATTTTCTCAGCCTGTGCGGCAGAGATCCTGTAGGAGAAAGGAATAAGCTTCCTGCAAAGACATATGGAAGCACAGATATGATAAACTTGACATTTCTAAGACTTCCCTGCAAGAGAGTCGTGTGTTGGTGACTTTGACTTAGTGTTTGTTGTTCATTTCAGTTTGTTTTCTGTGTGAGAGTAACAAAAACTCAGACTCACAGGTTGAAAGCTATCAAACGTAAGTCTGTTTTGGTCTCGTCAGCCTGGCAGTGGAAGAATACTGAACAGATTTAAAGTAGATAAAGCACCACCTCTGCCTCTGCTTCTTCCTCATTAAGATGGTACCCTTGACCTACACACAGTCTAAGAAAAGTAAATACAGAATGGGGAAAGTGCAATATTTTTAATTTTGGGGAAGGAAGAAGACAATAGAAAGAAGAAAACACTTTGTAGCAAACAATGAAAATTGGAAGATGCTATTACAGGAGAGCTGTAAATTTTCTTCCACATTTTTGATGTGGTAGGTATGGCACAGTGCTGTCCACTTAACACTTGACACAGAAGTGATATGTGCCTGCATGGCAAATTCAGACCACGCATACATAAATCAAGAAAATACTTTCTCCCCTCCTTCATCACTTTGAGCTTACTGTCTTTCCTGCCCTCAAGATTATTTTCAACAAAAATCGCTGTCGAAATCAGAAACGTTTTTGGGACAAAGCAGATGCATAAGCAGCAGAATTCTCTACACCCTAATATTGATTCAGATTGCTAAAGTGGGCCGTAAGTCTTCAGTATTGTTCCAGAACTAGTAGCTCAACTTTTTAATTGCATGCAGGGTTGCATTCTCTTCCTACAAGTCTGCTCTGACTGATATATGTCCATCAGATACACCCAGCATGAGTGAATAACATGTAACAAACGTGTATTTGCAGGAGAGGCTTTTTATTCTGATTATAAGCTGATAGGACACAAATTGTACCTGCACTTGTCTGAATTTAAGTCTTATTTCTCTGTCAGTGGAAGGCAAAAGGAACTGTCAGTATACCAGGCTGATAAAAAATCAGATGGTTTTGAATGTAGCTAGAGTAAAAAATGTTGAGAGAGGCTAGGTTGGAGATAGGGGTGAAAGAAGTGAGCTTGAAAAGAACAAAGATGCACAACATTCATTTGTAACTTAATCAGCTTGCAGAACCTGAAATATCCCTGCCATCTTTGGCTTCTCCCCCACCCCCCCATTTTTGTCTCTTCCCTCACACTGAACAGAAATAGATTCAGCTTGAGAGATAAGGAACAGTTTTGAAGCATTTATAATAAATGATGTGCTAAAGCAGTAAAAAATCATGTGGTGGTGGTGTTTTATACTGCACTTTATAAATACCCTTCACCCCTTTTTACACAATAAAGCCACGTTCAAGTTAGTTGAGAGAACTTTATATCCCCAATATTTTTGTTAAATATTCCAGGCAATAGCACAAAATACAGATCTTAAAGACCGGTTACGCAGAATACATGCCGAATCTATGATCCTTGATTCAGCATCTAATGCAAAATCAAGTCCAGATTTGGTGAAGGTGGGTATGGAATTACTCTTTCAGTGATGTCTGTTGCTCAAGCCCCTACATCTAGACAGTACTGCATAGCTGCATCGTGTCCTATTCTTCATGTCTTCCCTATGGTGCATTGTGTTAGTAAAATGAGTCTGCTTTCATCGTTGTGAGTCATTTCTGGTGATGCATTGTGTAAGATTTGATTTCAAAGCCTTTCCTTGTGAGCAGTTTTGCTGAACACTCTGCCATTGCTTTTTGCTACCGTCTCGTGGTGTTCTTCCTCGCCTCCTGCCTGCTTCGTGTTCAGCATGAACAGAGCTGCTGCCTCCTTACTCTCGTGCTACCGTTTCACTCCCACTTATTCCCTTGTTCACTTTCAAGTTCTGTAGTTCTTTCTGTTGCCTGTCTACATATTATTAGCCCCGTGCACTGCTACTGGTGTGGCTTGTCTGTGGTTTAGAACAACTCTCAGAGGTTGCCATGAAAGATCAAAGAAATGAGATGTACAAGAGCCCTTTGGGCCATGTAGTTTTCTGTGTATGAAGCCAGGGAGTCTTCTACATATCCAGTTAGCCAGCTGGAGATTTACTGATGCTCAGAGAGCGTTTTGGCTTGCCGCAGAATGCATGTGAATGTGGTGTATTTATAGGTCACAGGATCTAGGCGGTAACGGTGCTAGTGCGGGAAGCAAGAGCTGTGTTATTTCTGATGCATTTTCTTAAATGTTAACTCATACAGAAACTTCTGCTGTGCTTGTAGGATAAATCTTTCATTAAAACTGGAGTGGATGTAACATTGGGCGTTTTATATAACTTATTATTTCCTTTTATTTTTAAAGACAGTTTAGTCATTCCATCTGTTCACTTCTGGTGTAGTCCTGTTTTCATGGAGCTGTGTTTTCGTCTTACTTAGCTGGGGTTTTGTTGGTCTTTTTTTTTTTCTTTAATGTTGTCGATCACCTTTTGCTTTAATCCCCTTGACAATTTGGACAGCATTTAAACTGCTATCCAGACAAGCATTAATGCTTTGGTGTTTAATTTCAGTTGTTCTTTATTTTCTTATTTAGTGGAGGTCCTTGCAATGACAACAGATTATTTCTGAAACTTGTTCTATGCACTATATGCACACATGACAAAAATAGCTTTCAAAAAGTCCTTTAGAGATTTCATTCACAAATTCCCTCTGACATGGTTTGAGTTGGAACTTGAAGATGAAATCACTTATACTGGAGAACTTTCAAGTTAGGTTTGAGGACTGTGATACAGCAGTGGTGCTGTGAGGAAGGCAGGGCCATGGCACAAAACTTAGCTTTAAATGATACATCTGGTGCTATGATAGACATGAGGAAGTTGGAGCAGTATGAAGTAGTATCTCAAGCCTTCACATAAGGTAAAAGTTTAGTTTGTCTGTGGGTCAGTTTATGTTGTAGTTTATCATGCTAGAGTGGCAACATGAAAGAAGACAATGTAAAACTCTCAATGTGATAGATACAAAAACTTGCTGTTCGTTTATGAGCCTTTCCTGCACACTTTCCTTCTCAGATTCAAAATAGTATTGGAAACAATCCCAGAAGCAATGCTCATCTGTATGAGATTTTTTTTTACTTGTAGGCTAGTGTAACTGCCTTCCCACAGAAGAGGCAATGTTGAGGTTTCCTCTTTTCTTGCTGCTTTATCAGAAGTAGATTTTTTTTAAAAAGTCTTGCATGATAACAGTTCGGTTTGTTACCATGTCACCATTATCAGCACGTACTGAACAATATTTCATACTATAGTAAAATCTGCCAGCAGAAGAGCTCTGAAAGATTTGTCAGTTTGATTACAGACTTGTCAGATTGTTCATTATGTTGTTCTGAAAGTAAAACACCACAGTTACTGCAGAATTATGATAGGGCAGTCATGGTTACGAGTTAGTAGAGCATCTCATGCACAAAAACTTGAGAGCAGCTAATACGCTCCTTTGGGCCAGCTAGCCCTTTTCCTTAGTGCTGGCGGAGTTGTCAGGGAAAGCTATAGTGCACAATCTTCTCCAGTTTTTTTACTGCATCCACAGAGTGAACCAAGACTTACTGGCCACTCCACCTTTGCTAGGCCACCTCTTGGAACTCTGCTTACAGCAATGATGTGTAGAGCTTCCACGGGAGGAGTTACTGAGATCTCTGTGACAGTCAAATGTGCCTGCAGAAGCGAAAGCAATGTCACTTACCTGGCTTTGATAATATGCCAGGCTTGATTAACATGAAGCTGTCTCAGGTGTGGATATGAGGGAAAGCTTTCCAAAGCAGAGCACGGAAAATTATCTAGTGAAGAAAGAGCTAGGAAAGCATTGTTGTTACGTAGAAAGCAACTTTGCCCCTCTGAATTTGGTATGCTGCTGCACCACAGGCCTTGCATTAAGGAGCTTTGCATTGCCTGCGAGGAAAAGACCAATTCATTTACTACGATCAGAAGGGAATGTAAATCTAGGATATAATATAGAGAGATGGGAGTCTTGGTCTTTTGGGGGCTTTTTGATGAGGCACTTGTATATATCTGGTTAAGTAACTCAAATATCAAAGCATTTTTACATCTCTTTTTTTTTTGAGGAAAAAGTACATACAGCACCATAACTGATTTACTGAATATGCACTGTGCTTTTTCCTTCTTTTTTCTTCTCTTTGGTCTGTTTTACTTTGGTTTTAAATCCCTCTTTGAAACATATGCTACCTTTCACTAAATTGGAGAGGAGCATGTGCAATCTTTTCCTAGTGTTTTACAGCACTTTAAGTTATGTGACTGTGGAATTGCATGCATGAATGTTATTCGTGGTGGTACTTCTCTCAGTATGTTTTATTTCTTTTAAACAGGAAAATTCGAGAGAAGAAAGCAGAGGTCTGGTTCACCAGGTCTCCAATGAAAGCAGACTGTCTATAGCTGACTCTCTCACAGAATTTTTTGATGCACAGGAAGTCCTACTGTCTGCGAGCTCTTCAGAAAATGAGGTCTGAGCATTAAGATTGACATCATTCTGATGTAGTTTCTTATCTGCTACTTGACACGCAGACTTCCTGAGTGCTAACTGCATGTCAGGTGACTGCCAGAAAATTAAAATTTTCAAAACATTTAGAAATCAATATGCTGTATTTATTTGTCATCATTGTATCTTCACAGTAAAATGTAACAACTGTTATGCAGAAGTGTTGTATGCACATTGAGGCAAATTACAGTTAGGTAGCTAGCATGCAGGTGGTGCATATGTTGTACTGTCTGCCTTGAGTCATTATACAGGTGCTTAAGAAGTTGTATCATAGACATATATATTCATATCTGTCCTTGTGGTACCTGTACATACCTTGGGGTTGATGTCATGCATTTTGAAACTTAATAGCTCATTTCATCACCTCTCTCTGACTCCATAAAACCTTGGCTTTTGCTGTGAGGAAAGCCACCTTAGCTGTGGGGCCAAAAAGGTAAAGCATGTCTCCACTAAAATAATAGCTGAATTTTCAACAATGGTGATCTCTCCCAAATTTAATTGTGTCTGCTTAGGGCTTCTTAGTACTTTCCTGTAATACTGAAACATATCTTAAACAGTTCAAACCTATTAAAATAACAACTGCATCTGAAAGTAACAATTTTCATGTGCATAAAGGTTTATTTTAACGAGTGACACATTTCACTTTATTTCCCCGCCCCACACTCAGGTATCAGATGATGACTCGTACGTAAGTGATATCAGTGATAATGTCTCGGAAGATAATCTGAGCAACGACATGGAGAATGAAAGACAAACTTTAGGTAAGTTCAGTGTTTTAGTATACCATGTTTTGAGAATTCTGTTCGTTTCTTTTTGTTTGGGATTTTTTATTTCTACTCTTACTAGAAGTAATTTGATATTACAGGTTTTGAGATATCACCAGCCTGTGGTTTTTTCTCTTACAGCCTCTGCTTTTGAACAACACATTCTGACTAATCTGATTAATAGAGCCTGGGCACCATTGATTAAGTGGATGGTGGTTCTGTATCAGCACAGAAACACCAATTTTCTTGGCTTCTTTGGTGCAACTCCTATTCCCTTTCAATTCCTTTCGTGGCCACGGGATTTTTTCAAAGTAGCAAGGTCTAACTGCTTGCTTTTTTTCAGAAAGTAAATTTCTTCTTGTCTCTGTTTTTTCAGTCTATGATTTAACCACTCCATTCAGAGTTCTGTTGTTTTTAGCAGAACTCAGCGTTTAAAGGAACACGAGAATAATTACACACTAGCAGGCCTGGTGTATGACCATAAGGATTTTTTTTGCATGTTTCAATCATGACAGTCTTGTTGGTACATATGCTTATTTAACTGTCTTGCTAATTAGAGACAGAATCAAAGAAAGAGGGAGAAGAATTTGTCGTAACAGACTAATTGGCTTTGTGCCTTCAACTCCTTTCAGCTAACCACAACGTTCTTCCCACTGTATTGGTATATTTTTATCTTCAAAAATGCTGAAATGGTAGTTTCTTACTAGCAGCTGTTTCCTGATCATCTCCAAGGACCAGTGGATCCATATGAACTTGAGCAGTTTGAAATGCCTGGAGATCTGTTGTATTCTGCAACTGTTTAAAAATTTAAAAAAAAAAATTTAAAAGATAGGAAAGAATACAGATTGATTTATCTCATGATCTGGACCTTAGAAAACTGTACTAGCGTGGCTGTTCATATTCTTGTAAAAAAGACTATTACTGAAGCTATTCCATATTAGCAGCACCTCCACATGCTTCTGGTACCTGCTATTTCTGTGCTTTGGGCAGCCTGCCACTCCCATTAATAGCAAACGGGATGTCTTTTTCCTAGAGGGCTTTAGCTGAACCATAAATTGTGGGATTATAATAAAATCCTCTGGCTGCTGTAATGTAGAAGGTCAAACTGGGTGATGATAATGGTCCAGTTTGGCCTTAAAAGTCATCGAGTCTAGCTGGAGGTCAGATGTCTTAATCTCCTTCAGCGTTGTTGCTGGCTGTTTGTTGTAGCTCTTGCAAACCAGAACTGCATGGGCTTTTCTTTTCATGGAGGGTGGGCAAACTTCACTGCATGGAAATTTTGGTACCTGGATATCTTAGTTGTTTCTTTACTCTGTTTTGTTACCCGTTTACCCCAATTAATGGTCCAGATAGGTAGTGTAGTCAGTTAGTATTCAGCTTTCAATCAAAAGCTGTCAAAGGACATAGCCAAATCCCATTTCAGAGACCTCTTTAGAACAAGGATCAATTTTTAGCGTTTGCATCTTTCCTTTCCAGAGATCTCGTCAATCCTGAGGTCTAAGGGGACATCCTGTTTTTTTGGCCTCTTCTGATATTAAATAAATTCTTCCAAGAGGGAAGTACAGGGGCCAACCTCTTAACAGCATACTTGTTCCAGGTAGATTTTTTTTTTGATTCATAATGCCCACACCATTTTTATGCAAAAAGAAACAGTTAAGCAGTAGACTGCAGATAGCTCACCTGTCCTTGTTACAGTGACTTGGCCATGTGAGATATTAGGACCATAAGTTTGTGAGCAGTAGAAAAGATGGAAACTTCTTCCTCAAAACTTTGAGGCTGCTGATTACACTTGAAAACCTCCATCCAAGGCACGGGCTAGCACACATGGCACTGATGGAGAAGTTAGTCCTTGTGGTTATCTGTACTTTGTCACTGTTGGAAGCGCTGCTGATACCATGCTTATGTCAGTGGACTAGCAGAAGAAATACTCGCTGAAGTCATGCTTTTAAGGGCAGTGATTCTTTGGGCACGTGTGGCACAGGACAGATGTGCCATTTGAATTCCTCCAAGACAAAGCTGTGTGTGGAAAGCTAAAGAGGACAGGGGTTGACAGACTGGAGCTGTACCTGAATGTATCCAACTGATTGTAGGGCAGGAGCTTCCTAGGTGCTTTTCAGGACGTGTAAAGACAAAATATGTTCTTGTGGTGACAACCATATTCCTCTCTGAAACAAGACTGTTGTGCAACTAAGGAATGTAATCACTTCAGACTAGTGCCTGTTGCAGAAGCTTGTAGCTCTATTTTGATTGTGCCACAAGTCATTTTATGGCACAATTAGAACTATTTAGCCTGTTCCGATTGCTGTGTTGTAGCAACACAGACCTCAGATATTCATGTCAAGAACTCTTGACATGAGTTCTTTTTTTTTATCTTCAGCAAGCACATAGCTCTACAGTTGCTTCAGCTTTTCTACCGTTAAAGCCATTTCTCTACCAACATCACTAAATTTTTTTTAAATGCTAATCACTATGGGGAGCGCTGTGGAAAAGCCTGTATGTATATCTGTAGTGCAGTAAATTTCCATGGTAGGAGTATTCAAAAAGAGTAAGAAAAGACAGGTAGGAGTTGTTGTTGTGCTTGGATCTGTAAGTTACGCCTTGCCTTCTGAGAAGCGTCAACTTAATTGAAGGTCTGTCAAGGAGGGAGGTTTTATGTCACTTAAACAGATAGGAATCCATCTCTGTTACAAATAAAATAGTTATAATATTTACTCTTTCAAATTCAATGGAAAGCCTGAGCCTTTCTTATACCCTTTAAGGGGAAGGAAGGTAATTTTTTATGCATCTTTTGTACCTGGCATTTACCTCGGTTAACATACAGAAGCTAAAATCTTGTTCTTAATTTTATTATTTTTCTAACAAGCTATCTTCAAACCACAAGTGAAATAACTTGGCTGAATTGTGAGGGTGGAAGGAAGTTTTGACAGAAAAAAAGATGGTTGCATTTTATTGTATGTTTGCAAAGGGGACGGAACAAAGTAAACAGTGAATTGACTTGTTCTGCCATTTCCTTCCCTTTCAGATTGTATTTCTGAAAGTGGAATTGGATGCAATTCGAAACGGAGAACATGTTTACCAGCTCCATGTCCTAATACAAGTAACATCAGCCTATGGAATATCCTGAGAAATAACATAGGAAAGGACCTCTCCAAAGTGGCCATGCCTGTTGAATTAAATGAGCCACTTAACACCCTTCAGCGTCTCTGCGAGGAGCTGGAGTACAGTCAACTACTGGATAAAGCAGCGCATACACCTAACCCATTTGAACGGATGGTAAATATGTTATTCCAAACACTTAGTAACCATCAATATAATTAGAATAAACATAAAAACAATCTGCTGAAGAAAGGCAGATGACCTGTTCTGTTTTTCTCCCAGCTGAGAGAGGCAGACTTTCCAAACGTGTGTCTGTACATACTTACATACCCACTGGTTTTGACTCTCTGCATGATTTCTGTTGCTTTGTCAGGAAGTATATCTCCTCAAGTGCGTGGCTGTCCTGCAAGTTCAAACAACATAGTAGTTTAGTCCTGATTTGCAGCTCTTACTCAGCAAGATAAAAAATTTACAGCAAAAAGGGGCGGGGGGGGGCAGATGTTGAACTGCTTCCCTCTCGAGTATAAAAGCTACCATATATTACTTTTTTCAGTGGTGTCTAATCTGGTAACACTTTTCTGCATAGAGGATGCCAGATCTTCCAGCCCTACACTACTGTGATAGCTTTATATTAACTAAATGAACTCCATTCATTTTATTAACTGGTTTTGTGAAGTTATGGTGTTGATACAAAATGTTCAGGATCTCAAAGCCAGGCAGTGTGAATGTATGTTGGGTACACTAATGGTGTCGTCTTCTGCCAGTGCAGAACTCTGAATTCAGCATTTGGCAAAACAAGAAGAGAAAAATGCATTTTAGTTGTTCTGCTTCCAGGTGCAAAACAGCTACTTAACATGTAAACAAGCAATTAAAAGCTCTTTAAATTCTCTTAAATGGAAGCTATGGATTGTCCCTTAAACTGACCTAAGCCTTTGCAACTCGATGTATCTTATCTTAAAATGAGGTTATTGATGAATGTAGTCATGTTAAAACGACTGTTTGAAAAGCTCTGTTTGGACCCTGCAAGGGTTACAATTCAGTGTCTGCTCTCACCTCCTGACAGACTGTGTGGCTATTAACTGGGGTTTTAGGTGCCCAGCTTGTTTTGTTCTCTTGAGAACATATGCTAAAAGCAAAGGAAATGAGCAATAGTTGTTCATGTGGGAGTGAAAAGAAGCCTTTTCCCTCCTTCCCACACCCAAGCATCTGGAATTTACCTCAGAATGGAGTATTCTTTCCCTTTGAGAAATTCCTGAGGCAAAATTAATGCTAGTTGTTGCACAGTAATTGCAATAGTTCATAAAAGAGCCATTCTGAAGTAAATTCAGTTTCTGAAATTGCAAAGGGAGAGCATCTATGCTTTCACAAGATGAGTAAAAGGAAGAAGAAAAAAGAGATACAAAAGATACCTGAATCAAAGAACTCCAAATTCTAATTCCTGAGTTTTAGGAGGGATTATGCTTGAGTTGACTGCAAAAATTTGGGTTGGTTAGCTGCGTGTCAATCATAATCAAGAACAGTTTCATGATTAGCTAGTAGCACTCAGTAGATAACAGGCAATTCAATTCAAACTGCATTAGAAATAGCAAGCTTGGTGAAAACTTATCCAGTACTTCCAGTGCAATGTTTAGGACAAGGATAGTTGGTAGATCCATAGAATCACAGACCATAACTATAAAAGCCGGTTAGAATACAAAATCTAAGTAATTTTTAAGGTTGCTGCTTGGAACTGTGTTGCAGAATGCTAAGCAGTTTCAAAGTTTTCAGAAATGCTGTTTTCAGTTGATGAAATTTGAAGTGTTTGACCCTGATAACTCCATCCCTGGACCATTGAATGACTCTCTGAAAACTGCATAATTCTCTAATGCATGAGCTAGTGCCTAACTTGCAGGAGGCATGCATGCTTGTAGTCTGCAAAGGATGGGAAAAATACAGAATCTTTTGTCAGAATAAGACTTCTTTTTTCTTTTTACTTCTGTTAAATCAGAATGTATGGCAAAAATTGTGCATGACTGTGGTAAACAATTAATCAAAATTCCACATATGTTATTCTCAGGTATATATAGCTGCATTTGCAGTCTCTGCATATGCATCCAGTTATTACCGAGCTGGAAGTAAGCCATTTAATCCTGTGCTTGGAGAAACCTATGAATGTATTCGTGAAGATAAGGGGTTCCAGTTCTTTGCGGAACAGGTACTGTATGCTTCAGTCCTTAGATTTGCTAGTTGATAACACTGCTTAAGCTGAAGTGCATGGCTGGAATCCTCTGGAATTAAGCAAAACATAAAATTACGTAACCAGAGTCCAGCAAAACTCGGGAGACGCTTCAGTGTTATAAATGAGGGAGATTGGTTTTTGAGGAAAGTCTGCTAACTCTGGGATGGAACGTGACAGCTAACAGCTGACGCTCAAGAAGCAAAGGCTGGCAGGCTGCCTACTCCAGAAACTAGATAACTTGGGTAAGTAGAGTGCAGTTCCCCATGCTGAAGTCTGATCACGACTGCAACAAGCACTCACATTCTTGTAATTTTCTTTTATGTGTGATCATTAAAAATACTGTATCTTCAGCTGTTTAATGTCCTCTTCTATAACAAATATTTGCCTTGTGTGAGTGAATCAACCACTGGTATTTTCTATGGTACCATGAATATTTCTGCTTCCTACCCAAATACTTTGTGGGCTAAGCCTTTCAAATTTGGTACCACAGCTTAGTAAGTGAAGCATGTATACCACACATCAAGGTCTGAGTGTTTACAAAAATAATTCCCCAATAGGAGAATAATTATTAAGTATGGGTGAAAGACATAAAATTTAAACAGTCAAGTTACCAAAACTGCTAAGCTTGAGACGTATGTTAAGAAGAGATAAAACTTAAATAATCTGGTACCTAGCAGAGTAAGAATGATTAAAAGTTGTCTCATTCTGTCTAGACAAAACAAAACAAAAATATAAAAAAGACAGTGGGCAAGGGTGTACAACCTGGAAATTTGATCAGAGAAAGCCTTTTAAGAGGCTTCCTTTAGGAAATGAGAAGTGGTTTCGACCATCTCAAGATAAAACACTTTGTACATTATGTTTTAGAACTGACAAAAAGGAGTGCTATGTTCTCTTTCCTCAGTCTTGGGAAATGTCACAGGCGAGAGTAAAAAGGGGGGGGGAGGGCCGAGAAGAGATTTTTCCGTGAATACTGGATAAATCAGTACAAAGGCTACTTCTCACTTTTCGTAAAAACGAATTTTAATACATGAGGGGACTTTGGCTGTTAACAGCTATTGTTCTAATATGTGCAATAAGTGACATAAGTTTATAGAGCAGTAAAATTACTGTAATGGTGTGCGGTGGAGGAATATTAGGAAGAGGAGGAGGTATAGGAGGAAAGAGAAATTTCATGCAGTTTGCAAGCATTAAATATTTCTCTTTGCATCAGAAACTGTTGCTTACTGCTTGTTGGCGCAAGCATTTTGGTGCTTGCTCTAGTTAACTTGTTAGTGCAGATAGTATGTAATCCATGAAATACATAAACAAAATGTACAAACCAACAGATATTCTGTTCTATTACTGGAGTGAGTTTAGAATAAGTCCACTTAGCTCCATGACCCTGCTCTGGAATTATAACAGTTTAAGTGAGAGCTAAGTTTAACCTATGAATTATAGTGACATCTGGGGTTAATCTGGGTGCAGCATGAGAGAGTGTTGCTCTTGATGGATTAGGGCATAGCTGAGATTAATTTGTACTTTTTTTTCCTAAAACCAAGTAGAGGACATTCAGCAAATAACTGTATGCCTGCAGGAAAAATGCTTGATAACAGATTTGCAAAATGAGTAACAAAGAAGAAATTAAAACTGCATATGAGCCATGTACATGGTTAAGAAATTAAATTCATAGTGGAAAACAGCAATTTGATCTGAAAATAAAGTTGTCTGTGAAAAGAACAGTAGGCATCATACATCAGAGTTGGACCTCGTCAGCTGTTAAGTGTGTTCACGTAAGAAGGGAAAATCTATAGACAGCCAAGGAGGAGTGGCCGCTTTCACTTTGTGAAGTTACTTTATTATTTACTATTCTTCTTTAACAATTTGCACTGCATATTTATTTACTCAGTCCTTGCTTTGCTATTTTGGTGGTTGCCCTAATTCATGTGCGTGCTGTTACCCACAGCTGATAAATTGCAGTGCGCATGGTTAGAGTTTCACATTAGACACACCTGAGGTGTCACTACTGCAGTAGTAGCAGTTGGTAGATGGAATTTCAAGGCTTGATTTCTGCACCCATGGCCCCCTCAGAGAGGCTGATCACTGTCCTCTCCCTCCTAGTCACGTTCTTGTGGGTATTTAGTGTACAGAAGAATTTGGTCCTTCGGGTTTTTTATTTTTGTCTTGTGCTTGAAGTACGGCTTCTGTTAATATATTAAGGGGGCCCTAAGGGTAAATGTAATTATCACATTAGAGACAATGTACAAAATATATAGTTAGATTTTTCACTCGAAGCACACAATTCACAGACCTTTTAAAATAAGTGCTTCCCATATCTTCCAAGCCTTCTTAGGTCTCAGTACCTTGTAAATCTCACTGACTCCCTCTTCAGGACACAATTGCAAAATGAAAGTAAATGTTCACCTTGTAAGTGCCATATATGAATGAAAAAGGGGAGGGAGGGGAACAAAACCAAAAAACTCCAACCCAAAATGACTGTTCAAGTGTTAATATATCCATCTTGGTTTTTTCTCTTTTCATGTCTTGCTATTAGGTCAGTCACCATCCACCTATTTCTGCATGCCATGCTGAGTCCGTGAATTTTGCTTTTTGGCAAGGTAATTCTGCAGTCTATCATTCACTTTTACAGCGTTCAGAATATTTTCATTGTATGTCTAATATGAAATATCCAGAAATTGGGAAAAAGTGAAGTTCCCTGCTTAAGTTGTATTAGAATGGCATTAAGAAATGCTAGCCTATACTTACTTGCGTGCTTCTTACTTGGATGTTCTGCCATTATAAAAATGTTCAAGTTTTTATAATAACATTAATTGATTATTCTTTTCATGTACAAATATCTCAATTTCTTTAAATCATGTTTTTTGAGGGGATTCTTTAGTAAAGAAGAGTTGCACCTCAAGCTATTCATAAAACAAAAAAGCTGGAACACAGCTTGAAAAACTACAAATTAAATGCTGAGCCTTGGCGGATCTTGTAAACCTGTTCTGAAAAAATGAACATAGCAGTAGGAATAAAGATATTTTCCATGTCTTTCTCTGACATTATTACTGTATGTAAGATTTTGTGCTATTTGATTGCTAACATTGTGTTCCAAAAAAAGCTTGGAGCTTTATTTGCTGTGTAACGGTGGTGAGGTTGTGAGCCAGTCACAGTACCTGTGTGGTTAGATATCTCTGGAGTGTACACAGAACATACCTGTGCCACTTAACTCAGTTAAAGTCCTTCACCCAGAGGCTTGTCAATTCACAATCTAGCCGTATTATAACCTTTAATTCTGTTATGATTGACTCTACTGACTTGATTATAGTTATTACGGATGGAGCCATGCTGAACAGAAATTGGAACTCTGTCATTTGTCTGGGTTTCATTATTCAATATAATTCTTTGCTTTGTAAACAAATGCAGAGACCAAGAGTCTTTCTGTTCTTAGCCAAAATGCAGAGATGACCAAAAATTTATTCAGTAAATGAATACTGTATAAATATGTCATGGTTTTACCCTAGCTGGCAGCTAGGCACCACGCAGACACTCGCTCAGTCCCCCTCATTGGAAAGGAGGAGAGAATCAGAAGAGTGAAAGCGAGAAAATTCGTGGGTTCGGATGCAAGAGTTTAATCAGTGAAGCAAAAGCCGCGTGCACAAGCAAAGCAAAACAAGGAATTCATTCCTCATTCCCGATGACAGGCAGGGGTTCAGCCATCCCCAGGACAGCAGGGCTCAGTCATGTATAATGGTTACTTGGGGAGACAAACGCCATCACTCCGAATGCCGCTGCCCCCCCCCCTTCTTCCCCCCAAGCCCCTTATAAACCGAGCATGACGCCATATGGTATGGAATGTCCCTTTGGTCAGCTGGGGTCAGGTGTCCNAGGACAAAATAACACTAGGTAGCAGCCTGTCTTGATGAAAACTGATGAGTCTGATTTGTTTAACAGATCTTGACAATGGTTATCACTCCTATTTTAACGCTTGCATTTAGAGAACAAAGTTCTTCTGTCAAAATGAAAGCTGAGAATCTGATCAATGAGAGAGAGTCTGGGATTTGGTCTTGATCAGCACAGGAGACTCAATCAGGGTACTGCAGGGTTTTGTGGTTTGGTTGTGTTTTTAAATGTGGCTAGCTGAGCTTATGGGAGATCTAGACAATGATTTATGTTTTTTTCCAATGCAAAGGTGATTTGTAAATGTTGTGGCTTCTTGTTATGCGGCTATATTAATTTCTGTGGAAAGATTAACATCAAGTTAATCACAAAGGTAGCTTGTCAATGAGGAAAGTTCTTTCTGTGTGCAAAGATCTTTTCACTTACCGTATTTTGTTAGTTGAAAAGGAGACAGTCCTCAAACATTGCCGCAGTAGTGCTATCATCCCACCAGACACTGACCTTAGTGCATCTGTTTAAACGTCAAGAAATCTCTTGATCGTCTCTAGTGAGCCAAAAGACTGAGTTCTGACAGGGATAGTCATTTTGGAAATGGTTTACCCTAACTTACAAAGCTGACTCTGCTTTTGCAAAGGAGTGTGGACACATGAACAATGGAAATGCAGGATAGAAAGTTCCAGCTATTACAGCATTTCTGCCTGAATTAGTCTGAGCGTAGCTTTGAAAATAACACTTCACTTAGCTGTCCTAAAACTTTTGTGTGATCAAGTTACACACTGGTTAGCAAGATGTTTCCCGTGTACTGATCTCTGTGAGACAGCTGCGCCATTTATGAGAACGTAGAACATAACATGGTCTGATAATGCATTTTAACTGTTAAACTCAGCAAGGTGTGCCTTTGCTCTTTCTCTTCCACTGTAGAAGAGAAAGCTTGTACAGAATTCAGCTCAACACCATCATATTCAAGGTAGTTTTGGACCTTTTACTGTGCAGTACAGAACCACAACAGAATTGCTGTCACTAAGGATGCTGGCCCAGCATCAAACTTCAAAATGTGTAAAAAAAAAAAAAAAAATAAATAAACATCCTTCTCAAGTGATAATAAAAAGATTGGTTTTTTTCATAAGGAATTCTGCCCTGTGTCCCATTCCAGCCTTTGTAATGGTAGGCAGCTTGGTGTGGCTCAGTCCTATCACTTGAACATGTATACTGAGGAGATAGGTCATCTCCTAACTGCAGTCTGAGGATCTATCTCTCAGCCAGCATAACAGCTTCCCCCAACAATTGTATAGGAAACAGTGTTTTGGTTTACCTAGTGTTAGTACTAGTATCTTTTTCAGATTAGAGATTATTTTTTCCCTCTTTTTCAGATTGGGCAGGGAATGGAGTTCCTAA
Organism: Psophia crepitans; assembly: GCA_013399095.1. NCBI lineage: Eukaryota > Metazoa > Chordata > Aves > Gruiformes > Psophiidae > Psophia > Psophia crepitans. The sequence continues at coordinate 643,853 of VWZZ01000341.1, forward strand.
TGTGTAGTACAGCAAGGATACTGTATACCCCTGAGCTCTGAAGTTACTGTGAAATTTACTGCCTGATTAGCCTGATTTAAGTCTATATCCCTTGTGCTGTGCTTTTCTGCACATGTTTCTTTCTCTTCCAGGTGTTTTTGCTCAATAAATTTGACTGAACTTGTATTGAGGTTTCTCATCTTTTTTTTGGAGAAATGACGTGAGACTTGGACACGTCTTTCTGTGATTCAGACAAGATTTTTAAAAGGCCGGTTAAACTTACAGAGGAAGTTGGACTAAATCCCTCTGCAATTTTGTGCCCTTTGAAATGTTCTCTTGATTCTTCACGTGAATGTTCTTAGTTGCTATGTCTTTGTATTTGAAATTGTGCTTTGTTTTTGAAAATGTCTGCATTCATTCACTAGCAACTGAATTGCAGGGAAATATATGCTGCCTGTAGCTTATTCAGATTCATCTCTTTTGAACAAGCTTTTGAGAGGAGTTTTAAACCTCTGTTACTTTGCTACTTAAATAACCAATACTGTAATGAAAATTAACAAACAAACCCAAAACCATGTTTGAAGGTCCACAGCGTTCTTTGAACACTTCTATTATGTTGCATTTTGTTATTTTGTGTTTCTTGAAAATAAAGTAGAACCCAGAAATAGATTGATTCACCCGCGCCTGTGACTAAGCCTGTCTTTTTTTTTTTTTTTTTTTTACTGTTTCAGATGTAAGATGGAAAAACAAATTCTGGGGAAAGTCCATGGAAATTGTTCCAGTTGGTACAACACATGTAACTCTTCCAGTGTAAGTGCTGCAGTCATGCGTTGCTGTTCACACACAGGCACGCTTGTGCACACTGAAGCCACGTTTTGTGCATGAGAACAAGCTGTGTTGTGCCGTATTAGACCTTTGGAAGAATTGGTGGTTATGATTTAGTTTAAAAAGAAGGGAGGAGAGGAGGAAGGAAAAAAAAACCCCACCAAACCAAAACCAGAAGCATAAAACAGAAGCGCTAACTCTTCCAAAGGTTATAAAAAACGTCACTCCTATGGGTCTTGAAAAAAGCAAAGTTGGTATTTTCATACTCAGTTGGATTTCAAGCTTCGTGTATTTTAAACTTGCAGGGAAAAACTGCATGGTAGAGGAAGCTGTGAATACTTTTGCTCCAATACGGCTTTGGGGGTGGGGGTGGTGTCTTTCCTCTAGCACTCATCAGACTAAGCAGTTAAGCATGACTTTTTCTTTTAAGTGGGTAAAATTGCGATATAGTAGTATGATATGCAAAAGGTAATGTATAAAACATGTTGTGTTCATAGTGACTAGCCTAAGCTGGGGCATGAAAGGTCTTTAGGATGCGAGTGAGGGTTCAGAGGCGAGGTAATGAATAAATTAGGGCCCATGGTGGGATGATGAACTGAAAATTAATCTGATTCGTATGCGGTCTCCATGTGCTGGTTTGTATCCCTGTGTATCTGACAGAGAATTGGGTACAAAAAGGGTACTGAGGCTATAGGCAAAAGTGAAGCTACTAGTATTAAGGCTATTTTTGGAGCAAATACAGGGGTTTTAGCATGCATGATAGAGCATGTGACCTGCAGGTAGGGGCAGGAAAACAAGTTACTATGGAGTAAATTGACTGCATTATCTGCTACTCTGTAAAAACTGTCCTTGTGCATGCTCTTACAAAGCAACAAGTGAAAGCAAGTGTTTAAGGGGAGGTAAGGAAAGATTCTAACACCCTCACGAGATGCGTGTCAGGCAGTTGCTATCGGGAAGCTGGTGCTACGTAAGTTTACCCTTTGCCTTACCAGAAGCGACTTGGCTATCAGTACCCAGAATGAATTGTAAAATACATGTCTTCATGAGACTTTCCTTTTCTTGAGGTTTTATGAAGCTGTTTTATAAGAACATCTGCTGCTTTAATAAAAGGCAAAATGTTGTATTACCTGTTGGTATTTGTTCATATCTCCCTGTCTGCTGTCTTCCAGTGTGCAACTGCATCTTGAACTACCTGGTGAGAACTTTTGCTCTTGCCTAAAGCACACACCTAGGCTTAGCCTTGAGAGCTTGAGCGAAGCTCATTCCACTCAGTTAGTCTGCTGATGGCTCTGGTGGCCCAGGTCTTTGTGTTTTCAGTTGTCACAGTGTTACAAGCTGTGAAATGGGCATTTCAGCCAGTAGAAGGTATTAGAATGATTCCTTTTGGAAACTTAAAACTGGTAAAGAGCAACAAGTAAATTGAGAGAAAACTGAATCCAAGACCAGTGTTTATAGCAGAAGTGAAAAGGGTTTTCTGGGAGACAGGATTGTTCTAGGGTTTGTTTTTGAGAAGGTGTGGGACAAGATGATGAGGCATTCCAGGAGAAAAAAAAAAAGTTTTGTGGGGTTTTTCTAATCAACTTCTCTGCAAATTTTTTTCACAAGTTTTGAGCTCACTTGAACACAGCAAAAGATTTTCTTGTGTGTGTGTTTCTTACAGTTTTAAAGACCATTTTGCATGGAACAAAGTGACATCTTGCATTCATAACATCTTAAGCGGCCAAAGATGGATTGAACACTACGGAGAGATCATCATCAAAAATCTTAATGATGACACTTGCCACTGCAAACTGACTTTCATAAAGGTAACCACATCAGTAACTGCAGCAATATTGGCAGTGCCTTTTCCAACAGACACAGCAGTGGGTGGGTGCTCTCTGCTGAAGCTCAGAGCAACTGCTTACTAGCTGTGTTTCCCTTATAGCTCTGCTGTAATTACGTGTGATTCTTTGAGAAACTTTAACTCCTAAGGAGTTAACTCCTCACTCGGTAGAGCCAGACAAGGAAGAGAAGCAACAGCTTTCTTGGGTGATTCCACCTGAGATGCAGAAAAGTATGGGGAAAGCAAAGGAAGAAATATGGTGGAAAAAACTACTCTGTGTTTGATAGAGGTAGGCACAAAGTGTCTGCTGACAGTGGCTTACCACATGCCTCTTGCTAAGCCATTGGCATGTTCTGTGGCTGCATTCATTCAGCAGCTGTAGAACCAGTGCTTGTGTGGGGTGCTTCACCCGATGGTCTCTTCTAGCCCTTTGTAGGTACTTGAAGGAGCTTACGTGAGAGGTTGCGATATTACTCAAAGCTTTTGCTTCAGTAGAAGGCATCAAGACACGACTTCCTCAGGAAATACCCTTACAACTGAAATTAAAATTAGGTTTTGGCAATAGATAACTTCTTCCTAGTAAAGGAAGATCAGCGAAAACTTAAAACGATGCCCAAATTTCTAACCTGAGAAGCAGTTTTGCAAAGCATACTAGGAGACTTATCTTAACCTGTTTCCTGTATCTGATTGCTGAAGAAACGCTGTGCTTTACATAGAAACAGAACATGCAGATACAAGCGAAGTACTCTGGCATAACTACGCAGCATGGCGTGCTCAGCAGCAGAAGGAAAGTTTCCTTTTCTTATTTTCCTGAGTACTTTATGCATTCTAAGGAGCATTAGGGTAATCTTTTTCCCAAATACTTATTTGAAAGTGCTGTCATGTATTTGCAGAGTTGTAGTGGATGTTTAGAGCTCAAATTTTAAAAACTGAGAGCCTGCAAATCTTACACCTTTGATATTCTAAGTTGTCTAAAGTGGACATAAGTGTATCAGTTCCTTCTCTTTCTCCTCTGCAAACTTGGGGAAGATGTAGATAATTAAGTCAGGAATCAGTGTTATCTGTCATTGGGCAAAATTCCAGGTCAGCTTTGCTTCACCTAGCATTGCCCCTAAAAAGGGCAAACAAATAAATACAACTCTCAACATCAGTATTGTAATAAGCTGATTACTAGAACTAACAGCAGTTGTTTGCATATGATATTGTAATGCACACCTGACTGAATCGTTTTCGTTTCAGAAAACCACTCCACAGCACGGTGGTACTGACATGGCAAAATCACTCACACTTATCTCTTCTGCACCTTTTTTCTCCTTGTTCCTTCTAACTCTAGGCAAAGTATTGGAATCCAAACGCACATGAGATTGAAGGCAGTGTCATGGATAAGGCTGGGAAGGTTGTGCATCGACTCTTTGGGAAGTGGCATGACAGTTTATACTGTGGGACAACTTCATCTTCAAACTGCATATGGAGAGCAAGTTAGTGATCAGAATGGCTAACGTACAGAACTTAAGATCTGCTTGAGAATAGGCTTACTTCTTTCATCTCTTTATTCGGCCCCAACTTCTTGTTATTTCTGTGTGAAATATTAGATCTTTGTTAAGCTTTTAAAATGTAGACCAGAAGAATGCATCATTTAACTAAATAATCTGGAGAACTTAATTCTGTGACTTCCTGCATTTCTCCATTCTTCCTCATTTTCATATTTGGGCATGAAGTGGGTATTGATGACTCTAAAATGGAGTTTAAAAAAAAAACAAAGCCACCAACCACAACCCTCTACTTTTTTTTTGTAGAGAAGCCTGGTGTATTTCATGTATTAAACATCGGAGGATAGCTCACAAAGCTCAGTTCTATGAGAGCAATATCTGAACTTCTCCCAAACTTGGGTTTTGTCTACTGTAGCTTGAAAAAGCACTATGATACTAGCACAGCCTTCCTCACAGTTGTGCTCTCATTCAGCTGAGAGAACAGAAATATGTTTCCTTGCAGTGCAATTATCAAGGGGGATGTTCTCTTTTGTCACATTATTAAAAATCTCTTATTCCTCCAGAATTGAGACCACAGTTGAGAGATGAACAAATGACTTAGGGGAGCCTGGAGTTTTCCTTCTAAAGTAAAAGCATTTAATTGAGATTCTGAATGTACTCCTTTCTTCTGTAGATCCAATGCCTAAAGACTATGAACAGTGGTATGGATTTACTCAGTTTGCACTGGAGTTAAATGAACTGGATCTGCAAACCAGGCTGTTACTCCCATCCACTGATACACGTTTTAGGCCGGACCAAAGGTAAGAAGCTTTCCCTCTTAAATATCTTCGTCAAATAGTTTTTAATCTTCTGTATGCTCGCTTTACCCTAAAACCCAGACTATCTTATGTAGATACCTGCAGTGTATTTCTGTTTCTACATTAATGTGCATCTGAGATAGACATTTTAATCACTTATCAAGAGATGCTCTAGTCGTTATGGACCAGTGTTTCCTAAGATTGATTTTTGGATGCTTCAGTTTTTAGATAACTGCCTTTCCAAAAATGTTAAAGCTTCAGCAGTTCAGGTACTAGATGTTGAGTGTGCTGTGTTTGAACAGCCAGATCAGACACGCTTGAAATTTTTTTCATGTGGTAGAATTTCTACTGTTACTTTCAAAGAAAAGAATATAACGATGACTCTGAGCTTGGTATGAGCGTTACTTTTCCTGAAGTGCTTTTTGATAGCGCAGTTGTCTGCAGATGTAGCTGTTTGCCTTTGAAATAGTGTGAACTGCCCGCTGTAGGTGGGGGACAGGAGTGCCAATTGTCTATCTTATCACCCCTGGTGCTACAGGTTCCTAGAAGAAGGGAATATTGAAGGAGCTGAAATGCAAAAGCAGAGGATCGAGCAGCTGCAGAGAGAACGACGGAAGGTGTTGGAAGAAAACAATCTAGAGCATCAGCCTAGATTTTTCAGGTACTATATAATAATTAGCATATACTATCATTTATTGAAATTCTTGTTATAGACCTGGCTCTGAACTGCCATAGAGCAGGCTTCATTTTTTTCCAGGTTTCTTGTATATTCTTGATTTTTGTACTTTGGCAATGTAGAACACTCCAGACTTAGCTAAAACTGAGAATTATATATTGCTTTTTCATTAGTGCATCCCTGAATTTGTCTGATTATTTTTTTTCGCCATGATGGTGACTGATATTTAGTCTATGAATGTAGCATCTGTGATTCTTTCCCACAAAGTGAAGTAGCTGGATTTAGCTTAATTACCTCTGCTGAACTTCTGCTCAATTCAGTGGGATTGCCTTCTGCAGAAGTGTGCGGAGTTGGAGCCTTCATTTCCAGGACTATTTTTCAACATTGTTTCCCCTATTTCACGGGGAGAGAATTATCATTCAGAGGGTACATTGTTTTTTCCTGTTGTCAGTAGTCGATTAACAGGAGACTTGAGCCATTGAAAGACAAAACTGAATGCTAGTGAGGGCGTGGTCTCTATATAGCAAAGACATGTAGAGTGGATGTGAATTATGCGTTTGGCTTTTCAATAGTGGTTTCTCTTTTTAACAAACCACAAACCTTGATTTACTTAAAAGAATACTTTCCTGCTGTGCCAAAACCGCTGTACGCTAGATGAAAAGCAAACCAATTCCTTCAGTGTAGGGTACCTAGTGCAATGAGTCTGACCTCTTGACTGAGAGCCGTAGGCTCTCTCTGCGATAACTGTGGTGAGCCATCTTTGGAGAGGTAAAAGGGAGGTTTCCACTTGAAGCTGCCTTTGAGACCATGGATTGAACCTGGACTGTAGTTCTAAGTGTGAAGCACTGGCACGTGGCAGTGGAGTAAGAGTGTTGATCTCAGCTGAGCACCAGGTGCATCTCCAAGGCCTGGTGCAGATGTACCAGTTTGACTCTCCAAGCTATATTGCCTTGTTTGAAGGCTGTACTGTGCTGCACTGCACCTGGTTCATGGGCTGGATTGTGTCTCTGTGCGTAGTGCTACATTGCATTACACAGCGTATGTATGGAAAATATGAGCTTCGTGTTTAAGGCACTTGTTTAATCTTTATAGGAAATCCAGCGATGACTCCTGGGTGAGCAATGGAACCTACATGGACCTTAGAAAAGAACCTGGTTTTTCCAAACTGGATAATCCTGTCCTCTGGTGAAAGAGGAGCTAAGTGAAGATATTATGTGCTGTATTCTCAAATCTGATTTAAAAGAAATATATATAAAATATATCTCTCTATATATATACACATAAATATTTACACACACATATAATATATGTGTGAGGTGTGCGTATGTGTGCAAGTGTGCATAGCTCCAGAATTGTGCTTAATTTAGAACCTGATAATTCGTTTCCTTTAACTATTGCAGTGATTGTTTGAATGTATAAATACCCTAACTTCTTTTTATAAAATATTTAATAAAGAGTACTGAATGTTAACAGCGAGAGGGAAAAGGGGAGCTTTTACACTACTTTCCCAAGATGTAATAATGTTGGTTCTGAGTTAACTTATGCCTTATCGAATTGCATTGGAGACAGTAGCATCAGTATCTTGTAGCTGTGCTGAGAAATCAGAGTTGCAAGCCTTAGTAACTCAAGCCGTAAGTAGGTTTCCACAGTTCAATGAGTAGTTCATCTGTCTCTGAGCTGGTATAAATTGCTAAAACAGATTATCAGCTGGTGCTGGAATCTTGGGTATGATTTTTTGCTGCCTGTAGAAAAGACTTAAATAAGCTTTTGTTTCTACTAGCTTTCTTCTTAGCATTATGGAAAAGGTAGTTTCAAGCTTACGTCAGTGGTTCTACTGCCTTATGCATAAACTGTACCTGGCTAAACGTAGTACTAGAAATTGAGGAGTCGCCAACATTTTCCACCGGGAGTCTTCAGGTTTATATCCCTAAGAGGGCAAGAGGTTGAGATCCTTTGTACATACTGCTTAAGCACTGACTGGATGAAGAAGCTTTCTCTTTTTCCAATAAGAAAAATCTATACAGAGCACGAAATCCTGTGCTTCCATAGCTTCGTTTGTTTTTATTAACCTAAAAATTGCAAGAGTAAGACTTTTTAAAAAGTAAGCAAACTGATTGTTTTAAGCTAGAAATTTTTTCTTAGTATTTTGATATTTTCTACCTCTTAAGAAATAAACAGCATAGTTAAGATCTTATATTTAAAAAATGACCATCTGCCTTATGGAGAAATGTGTGGAGTCTTCGATCTTCCTCTGTTTGTTTGTTATGTTCAGATAAATATTCAAGTGTCTTGCACTTAAAGCAATTGCATCTCTGTCCTGTAATTTTATATATATATATAGCTAGATTTGTGAAACTACTAAAAAAAAGGTAGGTCAGAAATTTAGCAGGAAACAAATGTAGCAGAAGTCGCACTTTTGAATGAAGATTTTTAGAGATGGGCAGTATTTTTGTTTTTTCCCTCAAATCACAATGTGACAGTCAATAATTTGCATTCCTACCTATCTGCAACTCAAGCCTGACCTGTGATTCTTCAAGTCCATTGTATGTGTCTGTGACTCTCTGGCAACTACGCGGTCTGCAAGTTTAGAACTATATCCTGTCACCACCCCACTCCCTTTTTTTCCCTTTCTTACATGCCACTTTAACGACACAAAATAAACCCAAATGTTGTTGGCAAGTTTAACTGGCTTATGACTGGAAGAACTGGACAGAGCATGGATAAGGGAGACTCCTGGGGGGACTAGTAGCTTGGAAAAGCTTGCACTTTACTGGGTGCTGCATTGTCCTAAAGAAAACCCATTAAAAATGGATCTATGTACTACATGTAACATGAAGGAAATACTATGAACGCTTCCAACCAAATCTGTGATGTCAGATTAGATGTATATTTGAATTTTGCTTTCTGTTACCTTGAAGTCCCATCATCTTAAAGGCAGATGAAAGCTTTTTCACCGTTTTTCACTTTGTCCGAGAACTCTGCCTCACTGTCATTTCTGTAATTTATTACCAAAGAAGTTAGAATAATTCTTTCTACTTAATACATCTTTTAAAGACTATCATGCCAGCATCTTACGACAAGGCAAGGCTCACATCAATATGAAGACAAAATCTAGGCTTTCATTCCAATGGAAATCTTAACCTTTGGGGGCTGCTTGGCTTTTCAAGGAAAATGAGGATCTCTTCATGACTTATTTCCTTCCTGTGTTTTATTCTTGTATTAACTGTCAAAACTTGGCACAGAAATGAGTTGATATTTGTAATTATCCTTGCTGCTGGTAATTAGCATTTATATGAGACATAACATTAATTTAACAACAAAAGAGGGTAGGGGAATTTTTTTTTAAACTTTTAATGACGGGAGCAAGGTTGCGGAAGACACATTACAAACTTGCTCGTTGTCATATTTGGCAGCTACTGTGATTACTGTCTGATCTGATTGCTGGGTTTGTATTTTCTGTGTATGGAGCGGATTTTTCCATACTGCGTTGTATGACCTGATAGTTCATAGCATCTGAAATGAAATGATTAGAGGCCAAGAGACAAAGTTAAAGCACGTAATGCATTGAAATCAGCAGGTGTTAAACAAAACTAATCTCCTATTGGGTGTCTGTGTCATGATTTTTGAGAAATCAGACTGGCAGTGTTGCCATGTATCTTACAATCTAAACCATCTAAAATCTGATTAATGACAAGAAGCATTGGTGCCTTATATAAAATTTTCTTCAGCAAAATTCCCATATCGAGATGATAAACATCAGAATTTTACTGTCATCTCCAGAAAAATAATACCTGAGAATAATCCAGGGCATTTCTTACATACATGAAGCAAAATCATTGCACAGTAGCTCCTTTTGTAAATCTCTGATACACACCTGCAAACCTGGTGTAACCAGTTGTGAATGATCCTCTGACCCCAAGTTTCCAACTGCGGTATAGTTGTCCCTGCTTACTTTTGTATGAAGCAACTGGGTTTAGTTGCTAAACTTCTGTCAAGTGTATACTAAGTAGTGGAAGAAAATTGTCTCTGTTACTTCTGTGTATTTCTGCATAAAAAATATATTGATTCACAAACCTTAATATACTCTATACAGTCATTCTTGGTAAAATATGAAGTTTTGGTGATTTTTCTTCCCCAAAACTTCAGATGTGTTAATGGGTTCAAAACTTACATTAGCTTTCTGCAATGTAACTGACAGCTGTTATTTTAATAACTGACAAGGAGTGACTTTTTTTTCCACCCTGAATGGTAGAAAGAACGTATCGGGCAACTTAACTGCTTCCTTTCATACACAGCAGTGATCCCCAAGCTGTTCAGCTCGATGGCTCAATCTTAAAATTTCCTGATGACCATTGTTACAGCTCTTTTATTGGATGACTTTATAAACATTACTTAGTATGATTTTTGGAGGGCAGTTTGAGAAGCACTCATCTAGCATTACCTTTCTTGGTGTACCCGTTCACAAAGTTAAAAAACTCATTCTAAACTTACATCAAGATGATGGAGCAGCTCAGGCCTTCGGGTGTTAAAACACTGACTCATTTCCAAATTACACAGGGAAAAAAAAACCAAAACCAAAAACCCAGGGAAATAGATATCATAGAAGCAGAAGCTCACAGCTCTGCTTCCAGATTTGCAGACTTTACATTAGCTTCTGATTTTGATGCAGTGTTAGTTTGGGATTCTGAAACAACAGTGTAACTTGTTCAGGAAACTACTCTTGATAGCATGAAGTGCCCTTTAGACTGAGTGGAACTGGAGTGCACGGTTAATCACTGCCTTCCCTTCTGAATCTCTGCTCTCTGAGATATGCTTTATGTGTTAGTGTGCCAGCACCAGTCAACTTTTTAGATGCTTTTTGAAATACTTATCTAGTAAAGTACTTATGGGTTTTTTCTGCGGAGCTGAGGCGCATGGAAGGTGCACGGAAGGAAGAGTGGAAACAGCCAAAATCTTGAAGAAAATGTCCTAGAGATCTGTTCTTTCACCAGCAAGTTTTCTACAAAGGGCCTGAAGCAGGATTGCTGGTTTCTTTTAACACCTGGCCCCTGAAGGAGGTGGTGGTTGCAAACATGGTCAGCTTATTATTTGGCAGTTTAGTGTTAAAGCCAGATCACTGTACAGAATGGAACATAAATTCATGGGGCCAGAACGTACAACCAGGGAGAGCTTTGGGGTGGCACAAAGGTCCAATGTTGGTCTCAAAAAACCCCAAACAAACAAAAAAACCCACAACCTAGCAAAAGCTTCACCCCTTTCCATGCCTCCCACTTTCCCTCAGCCTTTTACAGTCCTGTTGAGGTTTTCTCTATGGCCCCTCATATTTAAAACTCCTTATTCTGTGTCCCATTTTCTCTTTATTAATAAAATTCTGCAGACCAGGAAAACAGTCCACTCCAACACACTTTTTAAATGACGAATCATGCCTGAAAGCTGTAGTTAAAAACTTTCCCCACAAACTTTATGGCCTACTTCTGTATCTTTTCCTTGTCTGTGAACAGGACTTTCTTCCTCTGTGTACTCTGGTGTCAGATCACAGCCTGGTAAGGGTGGCGTGCTAGGGAAATGTGCAGCTACATCTGCTCAGCATGCTCCTAATTCATGTCCTTGCATCTGCTTTTGTGTAAATCTCTTCTGTCATCTCTCTAGATGGCCAACTTTGCAGAGCAGGAAATGTTCAGCATATCTTATTTTATTCAATACAGCTTTCCTTTGTGTACAATGTATATGGGGGGCAAGCTGAAGTAGAGTGCAAAATTTGGCACAGTGCATATGTAATAGAAGGATGAAATCTAACTTTTCCGTGTAATGCAATACAGCTTGCAAGGGCTAGAGTCAGATGGTGCAAATCCAAGGAGTGAAGTTAAAATGGAAGGCTTTCTTTTTTTTGGTTGAGTGTTTTCATTCATGGATTATGCCTACCACAAATAAAATTCACAATATTCACTAACTCATCCTTTCTATTTTCTAGCTACTGGTGAGTGCAACTTACTCCAGCAGCTGTGGGTTCCTAAGAAACTGCACATGTTATCTGGCTTGTCTGTTGAAACTTAGTAAATGCTGTAACTTCTCACTGAATGTATTATTGTACTGCTCAGTTCTTAGATACTGTTCTTGCTGCAGCTTTTGAAAGCAATAAGAGAAATTTCCCACATAAATAGTTGCCATATGTTAAAATATTTTAAGCAGTTCGTTTTTCTATAAATTGTGGATTTGTTGTTGTTTGTTGTATGAAACAAAACCGTATTAAAGCTTGTGAGAATGTTTGGGAGGTTGATCCACAAAAGGTGATGAGCTTCAGCTCCACACCTTTGAGATGGTTGCTATCCCTGAGAACCAGGCAGTCTCATGTTAACAATATTTTACTAGTTCCAGTATTGGAAAAACATACCACATGTACATATGCAAAGCTGCTAAATGCTGAATTTGTTGTTTGTTTTGATAGGGCGTTAGTGATTTGAGAATGAGGAGAGGTATTGTGTCAGAATTATCACGGACTTGCAGATTTTTGAGAAAAGTTTCTGTAGTCAGGATCATTCCTGTTTTCTGCTTCACTTCCTCCAAAAATTTGTAATAGTGTTGGAGCACCTTGATGCACAATTTGATTTATTATTTTTGTCTCTGTAATCAATTTAGTTAGACGTTAATAAATTATACTTGCAAATGTCATAGAGCACCCTGACTTTTTCCCAGGGGTTGTAAGCATCTTTCTTCAAAGGTTGTCAGTGACAGCTGAAATAAGTCTAGCTGCTGCAGCAATCTGCACTTTTTACACTTGGAAAATGGCAAGCATGAAAGAGCTTCCATCTGTTAGAAGCCTTATTTTTCACTCTTGCAATCTGTCTGGTAGTTGTCCAGTGTTCCAGCTGTTTACCAGGTACAGCACCGTGGCATGGCTGTCATGCCAGGCTCTGGGGCAGGCCAGGGGTTAAGCTGATGGAGTTCATTTACAGCTGGAAGTTGATTCTTAAAAGCAGTATTTAGCAGAGAGATGTGCAACATAAATTTTATGCTTTAGCATGAATGTGGAGACTACAAACCACACATTCTCCATAAAACAACTTGTAAAAACAAAGAAACATAGGATTTACTGGATAAAATAAATAAGTGGAAGGAAACAGCATCAATATGGTGTCTTCTCCCTCAGAGATGGTGATTCGGGACAGCTCTGCCAATCAGATCTCAGCTCTGTCTCGCGGTCTCACCATAAATGTGTGAGATGCAATATGGATGGATTAGGATCTTGAAAAATGTGGGAGATAGAGTGAGTGTAATTCCTGACCAACCTGTAATTCCTGACTGCAGTTCTGCAGCGCTTTCCACACTCAGTGTGTACAAAGATTTGGTGGGAGGGAGCATGGAGGGCTGAGAAAATTGGATCAATAAATCTGTTACCATGCAAAATATCCTCAGCTGTTGTACGTGGCAGAATAGGGATAGAGGCCAAATGAAAAACAGTTTTTATAGCAGGCAAGAATCAGCTCGTGTTTTTCGAAATCCAGCCTTTTTGGTTCTGTGTTGTGTTCAGAACTTTGGAATTTGTTCATCGTGTCAGTGGGAGTCACTTCATTGCAGATTAATTTCAGAGAAATCCAATATGCTTTAATTGGTACCTGAAATAACTCGCATTTGTTCAAGTTGCTGGGAAAATGGCAGTTTGCAGAAGCAGTAGTATTTTTTTTTCATAATTATAAAAGGGAGAGCAAGATGACGAGGGATCACCAATATTGGTGCCCTGATCATGAACACCTGCGGCAGTAGGAACTTCTCTGAGAGAGAAATGGATATGGAGTGAGTTTGTCACGATTGCCCCTGGAGCTAGTAACGTGCCAGGTACCCACGTGTGGTCAGTGCTACCCAGACGAACCAGGTGGGTCTGCCCCACAGCAGCATAAGGTACACGTGGCTCCTACAGACCTCGCATCCAATTTGTGTTTAAGCTCAGTTGTCTGTTCATTTACGGTAATCTCTATTTTAAAATCATTTTGCAGTAAGAAAAATGATTCAAATCACCACAGCGTGAGGAAAAACACTGACAGCTGAGCAAAGCTTGCTCTGCATAGTAGCTGACACTTCTTGGCTTCTTTTTCTTTCCTCTATTTTTTTAATGCCTCTGTTATATTTCTTCCATCTTGCAAACATTTCTCTCCATGCTCAATTTGCTGATTTTTAACTTAGATCCCCCACCCCAGCGGATGCATTAGAATTTGTAAGGTTACTCTGAGTCTTTAAATGGGATTAAAAGCTGGCCAGATACCAAATTCTGCTGTATACTTACGAATCTGTATCTTTGCTTATTCTGTACCAAGGGTAATATTTGAAATTGCTCTGTGTAAACCCTCATTTGAGGTAAATCAACATTGCTCTGCTGAGCTGAGTATAACTGACGCTTAAGTTAACTGAGAATTTGACTGTGTGGGTTCATTGATGTAAGTTTTCACAGGCTCTTGGAACAATAATAAATTCCTGGAAGGCAAGATGTTGTGTATGAACATCAGCTGATTTTTCTGTCTGTAATTTCACAGACTTCGGGGGTTATTTGCTTTCTGTGACATGTTAGGGCACTATTTCTCTTTGAGGATTTTTTTGAGCTGATGTTTCACTTGCTATTTTACTAAGATCAGATGGTAGAATTTGAAAATACAATTTTTTGCTTAGTTAATGTTGTTTTTATTAAGATTTCTTTAATAAAAATTTGCTTTCCTAAATTACAAATTTCTTTTTAACTTGTTGAGGGGGGGAAAAGCCATATGTGCCTTGAAAAATCCTTTCCTCCTCAGGTTTTATGAGGATATGTCTGCAATGCCTAGATTGCTGCCTAGAGCAAGGAAGATTATGTAGATTTATCAATAGATGAGAACGTGTCTAATAGCTGAGAGAGATTTACTGTTTTGTTTACTCCTACGTTTGTTATCATTTCAGCCACTGACAGACTGAAGATGGAGTGAAGTCAAGAGATCCATCCTACTTGCTTGTTACTTGTACTTCAGTCAGTGAAACAAATCTTGTGAAAACCACTAGAGCTATATAATAGCTATATAGGTTTTTTGGATGGGAAAATCAATTTTCTTATAAAGTTCAAAAGTAGTGCACCAAATTCTTAAGGCCTTTTGTGGGGAAAAAACCTTCTACTGAGGACTTTGCCTGAGAAAGAGCACTGCAGGTAGGTGGGTTAGAGCAAGCTTGACTTCTACCTCAGTTCTCTAGGTACCAGAGGATGGTAAGCCTAGCCCGTCCTTAACATGTCCCCTTTCCTCCTTTTGGAGAGAGAGAGTAAAACTTCAACTGAAGTTGATGGAAGGTAGAGAACTCAAGGATATATTCTCACCTTTTGTGGGTGTCAGAAACCGGTAAATAGATCTAGATGTTCCATGTCGCCAGAAAGGCCACAGTAGGAGTTCCACTGTATTTTATCCGGCTGCAAAGCTTCCCGAAGCTGATGCTCATGGGAATGCTTTGTCCTTGATATCAACAGGAATTCTTTTGTTTGAAATGATGGGGGAAAGGAATGAGAGGAAAGAGTGCATATTACTGAAAGAAGATTCCCAGTATTGAAGCGTGCTGTCACAAGGTCCTAGCCAGAAGACTGCAGTTCGTGTTTTGCTGATACTGGTTGCTCATCATTTCCTTTCATGCTAACAGTTCCTCTCAGGACACAGCTGGTCTTCCTTCTCTCTTGGAAATCGCATTGCTCACGCTGTGGTGTATTGGCATTGGTGGGGCTGGACCGTAACTGCGGAAGAACCAAATAAGCCCCAGCTCAAGCTGACTACAACCAGTTCTGTAGGAGGAAGTGCTTTCCCGTCTCCCAGTTGCAAAGAGGGTGCTACTGGTAATAAGAAAGCCATCCACCCACAGTTACTTGCATCACCCCTTACAGATGCTACTCACCCAAGTCAATGCGTCATTCAGACAAGCCAGGGCAGCACAAGCAGCAAGGATACCAGTTTCAGTCCTACGACAGAGCAAATAAAACACATTTTTAATTGTCGGAGAACAGGCCAGCACTTTGTTTCATACATGCAGGTTTTTTTCCCAGCACAGTGAAGACCTGGTCTGTGTGTGTTACTGCAATGTAACAAACAGCGTTGATAACCTGGAGTTGTCTGACGTTAGCCCTAGCCACCACCTGTATGAAGCTGCAGGACACCACTGCTGTGTGGTGGTTCCCCCTCTGTTCACAGGACAGCTGCAGCCTTCTACACCTACCTGTTTTGACCCATAGCACCCCGTTTATGGTACTTTGCTGTCTTTTTTCAGCAACACAGTTTTATAATGTAAAAGGAACTCCCATGTAATTAACGGCCCACACAGTTCTGAGCTGATTGCCAGCTCTTGCTCCTTGTTTCAAAAAGAACCGCATTCTTTTCACCCTGCTTCCCTTTAGTGGAAAAAAACCCAGATATGTTCTTACACCATCATCCATGAGACACTGGAAAGATGACCCTTTGCATGCTGAAACTAGGAGGCAGCAATATCAAGCTGAAAAATGAAATGGCTTTAAAAAGAAACCTTAGACTTGGTACCCAACGTGACTGACCTATCAGCCCTGTGTGAAATGGGGTGGTGTTTGGTTGTTTTGTTTGTTTTTTTTTCCTTTTGCCCTCCTGTGCAGTGAGCATTTCCACAGCAGAAGGTGCAGGCAGCCCCTGGCAGTTCCTGGGAAGCTACAGGAGCCCTGAATCACCCGGTAGCAGCAATGCAGCCGCACAGCTCCACTGGAGCCACTGTCTGCTTTGCTGTTTGTGGTCTTCTCAGTACATCTGCTGCTTTTGTGGGCCATGGCCTGCTTCAAAGCTCTCTAAAGAAAATTCTCAATTTCTGTTGTTCGGGGTACTTAAAAAGTGCATTTACCTTGTTCTGTGGAGAAACCCCTTTCAGATTGCCCTGGAGCAGCAGTACCAGTTGTTGTTCAGCTCTGAGAAAGAGATTGAGCTGATAGGTAATAAGAATGGGGACTAAGGAGTTGCAAAACAATTGGGAAATGTAACAAAGGTGGCACAAAAACCAGAAGGGAGAGTCAAAATTTGTTTTAAATCATAATAAAGCTATTGCTACAAATGTTGTGGTAGATGAAAACATGCGACTGGTGTTGTTCAATGAAATGTTAGCTGCTGAACATTTTGCAAGGTTTGACTACGGCTGTGCTCCAGTTCTGTGTCAGGGTAATATAAACACCATCCAGCCGGCTGCCTCGTGAGGAGCTGCCATCGCATCCTGCGGATTCTTTGGACAATTCTGCCCAAATAATTTGCTCCTGCAGTTGGACAGTGAGTGTTTTCGAGGGCATTTGTGCACACACATCCATTCAGAGGACGCAAGAGGAATTGTGTGAACCGGAATAAACCTGGGGAGCTGATGAAAGAAAATTGTTCTTTACAGTCGGCTTTCCTCTCTACAGGCAGCTTCAGTCACAGGCTCTTCCCCACGGACCATTTAACTCCCTTAGTTTGGCCAATTTTGTCCTGAACTTTCTCTGTGTTCTTTTAGATGTGCTTTCCCTAGTTCTTCCAGTCACTGTAACTTTAAGGTGGTCTAAGCAAGAAACAAAATCAATATCAACTGCACTAATTTTAGGTTCTTGTTTTTTCCTATCTGAAAATATAACAGTAGAAAAATTATGCTTGGAAGTACAATTTACTAAATCAATGAATATTATGTAATTATTTACAATTAGTTGTACCTAGCTGCCCGCAGTATTAGACACTGTACAACTATACTTTAAATACTGCCATACGCTGTACAATTCTATTTTAAAGAACCCTGCCAGAGTGCTTACAGTCTGAAAGGTGTATGTGTGCAGAGATGCAAAGATGAAGGGCCTCATTTTTTTGAGGCTGTTTTCACACTGTTCATACTCTGTTTGCAATGTGTTATTGAAAAAAAAAATCCTGATGGTTTTTATTTTAATGCAGTTCACTATTTGACTTTGTAGGTTCTGTTCCAACTGGCTGAGAACCAAAGATGTAAAAAAGGAAGAAAAATTAAGAAGCATAGGGAATAAACTTAATTTCAGATTTTATTACTATCTTTTAGACTTTTGTAGTTTAATGTGGAATAATGTGCTTTTAAAATAGGACTTACATAAATGTTTGGGACTCCTACACAATTGTTGAGAGCCATTCCTTTTGGCTAATTTAAAAGGAAGTCCTACTACTGAATTGCTTGAACAATATAGCAGCCAGATGGTTTGTGATACAATGTTTAATAAGACCAGATGGTTCATAACAGGCTATTTCGGAACAAGACTATTGAAACATGCAAGAAATGTTATCTATTTCTGAGTCTTCGTTTATCATTATTGTAAAAGAAATAAAGTTCTGTGGCTGCCATCTAATCTACAATTTAAAGTTAGAAGCACTTAGTTCATGCAGCTTCATGCAAACTGTCTCCCATGTTATGGTTAGAGACATCACTAGATGACTCCTTAGGTAACCACAATCTATTAGATGGCCCTAGCCTGTTCTTTCCAAACAATTTTCTTAAAATTGTGGAGAAACCATCAAATAATGACAAGATTTTCATAAGCAGATCTTTAGGAAGTTACAGCTACGCTAAAAGAGCCGCTGTTCTAGGGTGGTAAGAGAGGGGATAAGAGAGCTTTTACAGTGACAGAGGGGAGCCCTGTGCCACAACGTGTTTGCTACAGAACATCAGACAGGGCATCACTTCCCCCTGCGCCAGCAGCAATACTCAGGACACCAAGACCTGACTGCATTACCACAAACAGGCTGTACGGAGTTACGCCCTCCAGTTGTCCCTCCCTCCAAGGGACTAAATGATCCACTAGTGAACTGGGTGTGGGTTTTTTTTTCCTTTCCCTCATGTATGTCCCTAAAGGTAGCAGAGCTGAACCCGACAATAAAGCAGATAGCCTGCACGTAGTGGCTCATCTCACAGGCAAATTCTTCAGATAGAGTGCTGCCTTCCCATCGCCACCTTCCAAGAGGCGAATGGACAGAAGCTCGCATAAAATGAGGTAGGGAAACACTGCAAAATGGCTTTCCGGCTGCTTTGAACTTTGACTGTCCCTCCTGGCTTATTGCACCCTCTGAGTGGTCTCCCCCAAGCAGGACACAGTAACTTGGTGTTTGCTAAACCTGCTGCTGGCACTGTGGGAAGGCTGACGACAGCCCTACCAGCAGGACAGCGAGAAAGCTGTTGTTTGCGACAGGACATGTTGTTGCAGGACTGAATGGTAGAAGTGAAAACTACAGAGCATCCCACCAAAACAGGAGAGGAATTTTAATGTGAAATAGAAATCAGGCTGGTTAGTTGATTTGAAAGAAGCAAACAAAACAGAACAAAACAAAAATCGCTCAGGACTTTTATCCTTACAAAAGAAAATGGGGGAAAGAAGTTAATTCTTTTGCTGGTGATTTGGCTTACGTTGCTGGCCATCTTCAAAAAGATTTGCTGCCCCAAATATCCTTCTTTCCTAAACCCAAAATAGTTTCACACTTTCTTCCCATTTCCTCCATAGAACTGAAGCCAGCAGACCCTTCTCTAGCCAGTGTGAGGGTTTAAAAAAGCCTGGCATGCAGCAACAGAGCACGTTGGACAGCCTCCCGACACGCCAGTGTACAGGCTGAATGTCAGTCAATGCTTTTTAGCCAGGCTGGATGCAGCCTGAAGCAACTCACCCATGGCTACAAGGCATTATATACCCTTAGTCGTGCTGTTAATACCGACCCCGTGAAAGCATTTAGAGAAGTTTTTAAGATAGAGACCCAAAAAAATAGCCATTTATGAAATCCCCCTTTGCAACCAATTTTGGACTGCCATCCTAATGTCAATGGTTAAAAAAATAAAAGGCAAGATTATGCCATCATACCAAACCCCCCCCCCCCCAAAAAAAAAACCCAGAAAACAAACAAACAAAAAAATGCCAAACGCTTATAGGATGAAAGACCTTTTCTGTACCTGGTCGGAAGAACCATTCTGCAATGCTGACACCTTGTGGTGGCCCACTCAATGAGGTCTTACCTTACTGTCACGCCTGAGGAGTTTCACAGAGGTATTTAAAGAGCATACACCTATTGTGTTGGGTTTGGGGTTTTTTCCTCCTTTCAGACTACTATCTTTTGTGTTACTGCTCACTTATTATGTGTATTACTAAAATTTTTAAGTTGTGGCTGGGAAATTCTCATGTCAATTGTCTCACTTGTTTAAATAAGGTAGCCAAATCTTGTTCTGTACCAAAAGGAGTTTGTCCCAGAGGCAAAAGTTCTGGTTTTCTCCTTCGGCTTTTCCTGCAAGAGGATCTTCTCATGCAGGAGTAGTGCAGAAGGATCTTGATCTTGCACTTCATGCCTCAGCTCAGGAGATGGAGTGCAGGCAGGCAGATCCCAACGCAGACCATGCACACAGCGTGTATTTGCAGTACACCTGAAGAGCATTTCCATGAAGACTGAAGGTGCAAGGTGGGTGTTCTATCCTAAACATCTCCCGTCTGCAGCCAGTTTTGCTAACAGTCTTAGAAGCCTTTAAGTTAATTGCTGCATAGCCCAAAACCTGCTAATATCCAGCCTTATGTTTGTCTCTTCTAATTAACAAGAAGCATCTGAAAATGATCCTACATTGCCTTGTGGATAGAATATTTCTGCTACAAGTTTTTTCTTGAAAAGATAGAAAAGTTCGTGGTGTGGGCACCCTTTATTTGGTGTGCATGCAACTTCTGGTAACATCCTTAAAATAACTAGCAAGTTTCACCGTTTTTATTTGTGTCCTCCCTCCCCTGTGAATATATCCATGGCAATGTTGTTCAGTGCAACTTCCTGGCTTCATTTCTCAAAATATGCTTTAGCAGACACTTGCAATTGAAATGAATCACACGTTGCCACTCCCTGGAAAAACATATCATAGCTGATGAAACATGTGCCACTGTGGGAGATTCTTACTGGAGCTAGTGATTCTGCAGCTTGGTGCTCATCCTAAAAAGAGATCTTCTGAGGATGTGTGGGTGCTTTTTCTCAGGAGGAGGCTCTAAGAATGGAGCTTTATATATTAATCCATAAAAAGTAAATTATCACAAATGCAGATACTTGCTTAGTTCCATCCAGTGGATTTGTTCAAAGTTCTGTAAGCAGGTGGAACCCCTGAAGGGAAATTGATTTGTCATTGATTTGTTATCAAGGATGTCACCTGGCGGAATCAAAAAGGGGTGACGGATTAAAAATCTGCTGAAATTAATTGGAAGTTTTGGATAATGTACGTAGTTAAACAGAACGGAAGAAATGGATACTGCTTTAGCTATATGCATTAACTGTTAGCTCTCACCTAGGAATATTGATTTAAGGACGTGCAACTTGCAGCAGCCCTTTGTTCCAAAGCCCAGGTGTTGCTCTGTTAAGGTCTGGTGATGTGACACTTGTGACTGTATCCCACAGCCTCAAACGCTCTCTTCGAAACACAAGGGAAATACCTGGTCTGTGGCACGGTTCACTTGAAAAAAGATTTCTTTGATGTTTATTATTTTGGAAAAAGCTACTCCCTGGGTTTCTGCAGACTCACCTATTTCTCACTGGATCAGTATTTTGCTATCATAAACAACTAAGTTGTTTTATTCTGGTGTTGCATTGTTTTCAAAGGGCTGAGCTACTGCGACGGAGCTCAGTATTTCACGCTGCGGTTCATGAACCTGCTCCCTGTGCTCTGTTGACCACACTCCTCATTTTCTGCAGCGCCGCTTTTCTGGGTCCCCAGACTGGGAACTGGGGGCCTTGGCTTAGAAGCTTCCACTCGGCCCGCTGCGACTTTGCAAGGCCAACAGTGCCAACCCCAAAGCTGCACAGCCGCAGCCAAAAGCGTCGCGGGGCCACTGCTCCCAGCGGAGTCTGCACGCAGGCCGCTGACACCGTGATTTCTGACCATGGGTGATCCGAGCCAGATTTGAGAGGATGTCACAAAATACTCCATTTTAATTGTGTCGTACCACTGTTAGGCAATTAGTGGAAGGGAAAAGATGCTGCCCATGTTGGTTGACTGGAAGGAACCATGCAACAACAGTTGTTCCATCCCCTGGCTGGGCAGATGGGAACAATCAGGCCCTTCATCTCCGCCCCTCGCAGGGCTGCACCACCACACAGCGCAGCCCCGCACGGGCACCTCCGGCTGGGCATCTGTGCCAGACAGCCGCTCCCGGGCTCTGTGTGCCACCCCGGGCAGAGCCCGCCATGGCTGGCAGCCCATTCCACCAGGCCCCTGGGTGGGGCTGCCTCACAGCTGGATCTTCAACCCCTGAGGGAAGATGAGGCAGGCCCGGTCAGGCAGGCTGGAAGGACGACAAAGGGAGTCAAGAACTTAACAGAAGCCGCCCCGGGGTTTCACAGGAGGACAAGGGCAGCGCCCGGGCCTCACCCAGGCGCGGCCCGGCCCG
>VWZZ01000341.1:676136-761066 GCA_013399095.1 Psophia crepitans
CCAGCTTCTCCAGGAGAGTGCTGTGGGAGACCGTGTCAAAGGCTTTGCTGAAGTCTAGGTAGACCACATCAACAGCCTTTCCCTCATCCACCAGGCGGGTCACCTGGTCGTAGAAAGAGATGAGGTTGGTCAGGCAGGACTTGCCTTTCACAAACCCATGCTGGCTGGGCCTGATCCCCCGGTTGTCACGGACATGGCACGTGATTAGCCCCCAAGATGACTTGCTCCATCACCTTCCCTGGCACCGAGGTCATGCTGACAGGCCTGTAGTTCGCCGGATCCTCCTTACGACCCTTTGTATGGATGGGTGTCACATGGGCAAGCCTCCAGTCATCTGGTACCTCTCCCATTGACCATGACCGCTGATAGATGATGGAGAGCGGCTCGGCAATCACATCCGCCAGCTCCCTCAGCACCCTCGGGTGGATCCCAAAAAAAGAAATATGACCAAGTGGCAACAGTCCGTCCACGTCAACTGCAGAAAGTTTTGCCTGTCACACATTCATAATTTCATGTGAATGATTCCTAAATCTATGATTAGCAAGCATATTAGAAAAACAGGGTAAGTGTTGTTAGTAGTATGCACTGGTGTGATACTGTAAAAAATATCTTTCTATTGCATTTTTCACTTTAATATGCACTTTCATTGATTCAGTTGTTGTGTACACTGAGACAAAAATAGGTGCCTATTCCTGATCTGAGTACAGTGGAAATTCAGCCCATTTTGTTATTTGTTCTTTAAAACTCCTGGAGCATTTATGTGTATGCTGAGAAAACCAGTCAGTTTTCTACTGAAGGTGCTGCATGGGTAATCTGAAGTTAGAGTGTTATGAGACAGCATTGAATAAAATCAACTCTGTGTGTCTGTGATTTAAAAAATAAGGAGGATGCCAAGTAGAGCATAGAGGAACTATCTGTCACTTGCATTCTTAAGTCTCTGATATTCTTGGGCAAGATCTTGTATATTTCAGGGTATTCTGTAGGGAAAATCGGGAAATGCTGTCAGTAAGCCGACTGTAGCAGGTGCTGCATCCTGGTATGACTGTAAGAAGCAGGTCAGCGAGGTTATATTTGAAATGGATTAAAAAAGAAATACTACGTGCCTGTGCGTGGGGGAAAGTGGCTGAGTGAGGTCTGGTGGATTTTCCTCCATGGCATTCATCTAGAGGTCTCTATTAATAGAGAAGGAACAAAGCTGGGTGAAGGCTCTCACTGTGCAGCATGCATCATTTGTATGGAAGACATCAGCACATTATAAATGAAGTGTAGAAGACTGAACAAGCCGAGGAATTCTGGCTGAGCAGTGAGAGATGTTTTGAAGTCAGTCATGTGGATGTTATGCAAGAAGTTGCATTTGGGCAAGGCTATAAGACCGGCCTGTCCATGTCTCCACAGCTGGGAGAGGAGGTATGTTGAGGTGACCTTGCCCAGTGCAGGACTGAAAAGGTTTTTCACTCTTGTGAGTAGTTTGGATGAGCAAAAACTTGCGCAGGCAGGAAACAGTGCTGACTTCAGTGTCAGGATGGAGAGTACTCACAGCAGTAACTATTCTTTTTGGTATTCAAAGTAAATTGGCAAGCACCCGACTTCAAGGATTTGTGGGGTGGGTTGCTGAGAAAGCTAGAGAGGATTTGATGGAAAAATGGTCCTAGCTCCCCTCCTTTGTGGACGGTCCGGTCACAAATTCTGTGCTTAAAGGAAAGACCCTCAGTCACAGCTGTGGGGTTTAGAGCAGGCTCCTGCTCTCTCATGGCTCCTGTGCAATTCATGTGCTGTGAGAGCCTGTTCTATTGCCAAGTGTTGTCTGTTTTCTCTTGCCTTCCATGGGTTTCTCCCTTTTCCCTTCTTTTTTGCTTCCAATCTGGAGCAAATTGCCTTTGTGCGTGTCTATTCTCCTTTTCTCATGCAGGAAGAAAAAGGTTGAATAAAGTGAAGGAAGCCTTTGCGTTGTAGGAGAGTGGAAGTGTTTAATCCGATTAAATGTGGAGAGACGGAGACCAAAGCTCAAAAGAAATTCTTTTCTATTCATGTGTGACCTATAGAGCTTCAAGCATAGTAAATCATTGATCTCAGGAAGGTTATTTAAGTAGAACAAACAATCAAACAAAACCCCATAATCCTTATATTTTAAATTATCTTTATTTATACAGGCTCATACTCTGTGTGTTGATAATGGGACTCAGCAAACCAACATGCCATTGCATTTTATATAGTGTTGCTTGCTCAAGGTGGCAAGGAGTATGCTGATGTAGCACAGGTCACGCAAGGTCATCGAGGGCTCCTGTACAATAGGTGGTGACAGGGATGGTAAGAGTGATGGTTGTAGAACAGAAATAAAAGCTCTGAAACATGGTCTGTAAAATAAAAAAAAATGCAATTCATGTGCTTGCCTGCATGCATGTATTCTTCAGGTTTAACTCAACTTATCACTTGTTATTCAGATATCTTCGTGATGTTCAGAGTGTTACGCTAGCAAATCAGCTCAGCTCTTGCCAAAATCCACTTGTAGATTCAGCTGCCGTTGCCCTGCAATGCTTTAAGCCCTGCTCTGAGTATCAAACTTTAACCCTCTTGCATTTTGCTCTTCATGTCTATTTTCAGTGGTAATTTAGATAAGCTGGGTATTTGCTTACCTCATGTTGTCTCCTGTTTGAGGTGCTGAGAAGAGCAGAATGTTCTGCCTTCCACACCCTGCATCCCAGTGATAACTTATGATGTACCTACACACAACGCCGGAGTCTGAGTGGTTTTCTGATAGAAAGCTCAGTGCTAGAAGTCTAAAGGAGATAATTTAATTGTGCTGTCCTAAAAGAAAGGTATTTGTAGCTGTTGGTAAGAGTATGTTTTTTAAAACTCTGAATCTGGTGGGCTTGACTCACTAAAGTTTTTAGGAAGAGAAGAGCATTTCTGCCAGCTTTACAGCAGCAGCTCAGTCAGCACTGCCTCAGAAACTGCTTCACTGCACCTATTTGCAAGTTTACCTGTGTCATCTGACTCTTCCACTCTGCTGCTAGTTCTGCACCTAAACCTCAGAGCCAGGAGCTTGAGGGCATCTGAGCGAGTCCCACCTTGAGCAGAATACTGTGGAAGTAGATGGAAGAAAGTCTCTTGAATTATTTCCGTCATTAATTTGTATAAAGTTAAATCATATCCTGTATGCTTCTTATGTTAACACTCATTCAGAAACTGCCTATTTAATCCGTATTTTTCTACCTTTGATTATTTTGTTTCTTTTGCCCTAACTTTTAGGGACATCCAGCGAGTTTGTTATCCTCTAAACCAGGCAAAAAATACATCATATGAAAGCAAATGACAAATTAGTTCTGTGCTTCTTCGTTGTAGTTCTCCCCCTGTGGCTTCTTAGGTCAAATGCTAAAATTGCAAGTTCTTAGTGCCTGAATTTGTATTTTCAAGATGGTTAGCATACCTCTTAAGAATCATAAATAATTACTGTGAAGTATATGATAGGCTTGATGGTCAGTTGTTGTGCTAACTAATAGCTCTGGTTTGGCAGACGCTTCCAAGAGCAGTGGTGTTTGTGATTGCTTGACATTTCTTCAATTTTTGCTTAATCCAAAGATTCATTGCATTCCAAGCATAAAGCATGGCTTTGCATCAGAAAGAAAAAAGTTATATTAATAACCCCAGGAATGTTTTGTGGTGCTTTCCTTGTGGCCGCTGCATTGCTTCAGAGGTATTTTCTTTCCCTTGTTTAGACAATCAACTTTAAGGTTTTCAGACAGTTCATTCCAACTGATTGAACTTTCACATAAGCATGTAACTCTCCAAAGATCAAAAATTGCCTGAGGATATTTTTAATTTAATAAAGAACCTAGCTGACTACAGACTTACACATAAATCCCAAACTCCACAACCTAATAAATCTAGAAATTTTTAATTAAAAGTGGAGATATCTCCATTTAAATAAAGCGGAGTCAGACATGTCTTTCTGTCATATTTTGGGGGAAGTACCGTTTAGCCCTGTGAATAGCCATTTACAGTAAAAGGGAGAAAAGACGGAATAAGTTGAGCCAGGGATAGCAATCTTTTAATCTTCCAGCTGTCTTGCTAGAGTTATCTGTTCATAGAAATTGCGACATTTCGTCTGAGGGCCACCAATGGGTATTTTTGCAAAAGTGTAATGTATCTGACACATTTTAATCAATCAAATACAGTTAAGAACTTGCTTTACCTGTTAGCAGAAAGCCTGTTAACACCCCAGAGATCCGGGTAGTGAATTTTGTCATCTCTTCTTAGAAAGTAATCCTCTCATATTGTTTGTGGGAGTTCAGTTTCTTTCTCCTGCTCGTTCGAAGAAGAACCTCACTTCAGAAATATCTCCAGCAGGATTTAAACACACACCAAATTGTGTTGTGGAGTAGAGATGTCTCGTTAAGTTGGAGTCATGGGTTGGAGATTTGGGGTCCCTCCCACAGCTCATTTTTCTTTTGACAGTGAGAGTCATGAGATTAATTGTAAATTGTGAGGTTACACCAATGAATAACACTGGAGTTTATAGCAAGTGGTGGTGTTTTTTCAGTAATCTCCTCCAATCCCCAAATCCACGAAATCTTTTCTATGTTTTCTCATCCCTCCCTTTGCAGTACTTGCTCAGTGCTGATCCCGCTCAGCCGGTTCAGGGTTTAAGTGAACACCGAAACAGATCCATAGCAAGCTGTGAGGGTTGGCACCGAGGCGTCACTCTTGTAGTGTGCTGTTCATCCCTCAAGGAGAAATTGTGGTAACTTGGAGTTTGGCAGCAGCGTGTCAGGGCACACCTTTGCCTGCACGTGGGCCTTCAGAGGCAAACCCAGCATTTCTAGCTGTCCTGGTCCAGAGTGAGTCTGGACATCAGCACTTGGGCATAAGGGAGCCCGTGTCATTGTCCCTGTTGAGAAGCACCTGGATGTACAAAGGGTGTACAAAGACAGGAGTGACAGGACTGAGTAGTGACAAGGAGATAAATGAGACTGAGTGTGGCCAGATGTCTGTAAAGTGCCTGTAAAGTGCTAACCGTGAGCTGTGAGGTGTGGAGACTAAGGCTGGAAGCCATAAACAGCTGGTGTCATCTGAGGGTAGAAGATGGCAGAGAAATCACATGAAGTGAGACTGGTGAGCTGGCTGGCTGTGGGACAAAGCTGAGATGAATGAGAAGGAGGGGGAAGAAATGGGACTTGTTCTGCTCCAGTAAAAGAGAGAAAATCAAGAACTATTGTAAGCTAAAGCAGGGCTTGATTACAAAGAGAGAAACTAAGCAGACTGAAAGATTGCTTGCTATGTATTCCCTAACCTCCAGTAGCTTGACTGCCTCTTCACTCTTTCTAAGCAGAGCTTTGTGATCTGTGGATAATACTATCACATTACATGCTTTTTGTGTGTTACACTATTACAGATATTTTGTGTGTGTGTGTGTGCGCATGCGCAATGTATGCAGTAGTGTGCTGGGCTGCAGGGAGTTCATAACATGGACTATGAGAACAGGTATTTCATTTGTACTCCCTGGTAACTTTTTTGGCTGAAATAATTCTTTTGAGTAAAGACTACAGGATGCGAGCCATGGAATTACTGACACTTTCTGACACTCTGAAGCGAATGGGTAGCTGGCATCCCATGCCATGGCCACATGAACGTCAGTGTGAGTTCACAGTAGCAGAGGATTAAATCCAGTGTCCATGGGCCTGGCTGGTTGTTTTCATGTTACGCTGGGAACCTGAAGTTGTCTTTAGTTCTCTCTTGCTTTTTTTTGCCTTTTTTTTTTTTCTTCTTAGAAAGCAGCCATACAACTGCCATTTTTACTCAGAGTACGGAATCAAGAATTCAATATATGTGTTGGGACTCGCTGTGGAATACAGATACTTACTGCTAGCAAATAACAAAAGAGGGCATAGTGATTTTGAGGAGACTGCTCATACAGAAACCCTTGTTATTTTTACAATAAAAGCTTCTTCAAGCAATTAAGAAAATGTGTTTTCTCAGTTCAAATATTTGTTCTAATGGCATCTTTTCTTTATCAGAACGATAAATCTAAATAGCAGTTTACTGCAACAAGTAATGGAAAGAAAACGTGAAGTGCTGTGCATTGTGAGAGAAAAGATAATAACAACTCAGAAGTGTACGATATCAGAGCGTATCCAGACTGAAGAAAAAGTCAGCGGTGTGATGGGATGCAGTAGAAAAATAGTACAGGTAAAAGTTATTAAAAAAGCTACAAGGAAAAGAACGTTTGCGGATTATCTGAGAAGAAACTGTGGCCTCACCAAATAGATTTCAGAGTAATTTTGGTGCTTACCTAATATGTTGAACCGTCCCAATTGCGAGAACTCACTGCACTGTTTAGTTGTGGAACTTCAGAAAGGTGAAATATTTTATTCTGTTGTCTCACTGGCAAAGGATGCCATCTTTTAGTGTGAGCCTGGAGTGTGGCTTCCATCAATACTGTCAAATTGTGATTCAGTTTCTGTGTAGATTCATGCCTACAGCAGAACATAAAACAAACATACAACAATTCAGTGAAAGCTGAAGAGCAAAAAGCGTCGCTGAAGCATATGTAATTGAAAACCCAAGTAATCATCAAAAATGTTTACAGCCTCTTCTATTGAGAAGCTATTTGTTTTCAATCATGGGAGGAGAGATTAACTGCATTATGAGGATATCTGAAAAATTGCCTATGAATTGAGAGGGAATTACCAAAGTCAAAACATATGCTCGTTTATCGTAAGTTGCTTTTTTTTAAAGCTGCAGACAAATAACTTTTGTCTCCAGCAGCAGAAATCTGGAAACTGCAGTTCAGCAACCCTCTGTGCAAATGCCACCTTCCTGGTACCAGTCTCCAGCTGGGCAAAAGCTGTGTCAGGACAGAAGAGGGCAGGGCAGGATTGTGAAGTGGGCTTGTTTCCTAGTGATGCAGGCAAAAGCTGCAAGAGCTGGAGATCAACTTTTGTGCTAGGTCAGGGTAGGTAAGAGTTTGAGAGCTCCTCCTGGCATCGTGCTTCTACCTCACTGCTCATCTGTTTGCTTTTATAGATGTCAAATGTAACATGTGCTTTAGTTAGACATCATGGAGAATAAAGCATGTTCTTTCTCTGTATTTTTTTTTCTCCTTAATTCTGTGTTGAAGCTACGCAATAGCTCAGTCAGATAAACAGTGAATAAATCTGTCCCTTAGGTTTCAGTGAGTGAAGATGGAAGTATGCTGAAGGATTCTAGTGTGATCCTTGAAATTCCTCCTGCAACCACTATTGCCTACGGTGTAATTGAACTGTTTATAAAGCACAATGGCCAGTTTGGTAAGTATAAAGTTCATTTTCTGTGGCATGCAATTCACCTGTGGACAGAGCTGTCCGTTAGGCAATGATGTTGGCGTTTCCCTGTGTGAAGGTGATGGTGTTGTGTGGTCTCCATTGTCTTGATAGTTACTTGTGCTGTGAAATGCTGCTCTTCGGAAAAAAACATCACTAAATCAGTTGTTTGAATAAATCATAAACTCAGAATAACTTAGGTTTCGGGGGACTGCAGAGCTCATCTAGCTCAAGGCAGGGCTAGCTTTTGGAGTTTGATCCGAGTTCAGAGTTAGATCAGATTGCTCATATCCTTGTCTAGTCAAGTTTTTATCATCTCCAGAGATGGACACTCCATCACCCCTCCAGGCAGCCTGTTTTTATGTTTGACCACCATCATGGTGAACTTTTTTTTTTTTCCCCCCTTAATACCTAATGAGAATTTCCCTTTTTTTTGTGTCTCTTGCCATTCGTCCTCTCATCATACAGAAGAGTCTGGCCCTGCCTTCTCTTCATGCTTCCATTGGGTAGTTGTCAATAGCAGCTATGTTCTGCCTTAGCAATATTTTCTCCAGGCTGGTCAAACCCAGTCTCTCAGCCTCTTCTCATACATAGTGTTCTCCAGCCCCCAGCAATCTTGGTGGCTGTTTGCTAGACTGCCAGTATGTGAATGTCTGTCTAGTGCTGGGGAGTCCAAAACTGGACAGAACACTCTCAATGCAGTCTCCCAAAATGAAAAATCATTTTAATCGATCCGCTAGCTACGCTCTTGTCAGTACAGCCTGGTATGCAGCAAACATCAATAGCTGCAAGGGCACGCTGCTGATCCTCTCAAATTTGTACCGCAGGTCTATCTCTGCAGTTTTGCTTCTAGCTAGCTGGCCCTCAACCTCTGCTGGTGCCTTCATCTATTGGCAGGGAGGGTGAACCGAATGGAAATCATTGCTGTCACCAAGGAATGCGTAGACAGCAGTCATGCTAAGAAAAGAATGATGCGTAAAGTACAGGACTGGAATTTAAACTTTTCTGTCTGTCCTGTGCTTTCATATATAGATTGTTCTCCAAATGACTGCAGAAATGTCCTTGTCATGTTTTCAGGTTATACTTTACATGTTTCAGGCTGAATACAGGTATCAAGTTTAAAAAAAAAAAAGTATGTTGCAGTTGACTTTGAGGGGAGTAGCAACTCTGTTCTGCAGAATCACTTGGGTTTTTCTTTCTTGTCTATCCTCAGTTAAACTTCCTGACCTAAAGGAGGTTTCAGGGGATGTTATGCAAGAAGGAAAGAAATCAGGTGGACTGTGTAGAGCTGGAGGCTGGAAAGAATTTGTGTGGAGAGAAACAGGAGACACACTGAAGAAACAATTGAAGTGCAGTTGAGATTTGAATCCAGGATGCACTTTATTTGTATAAGAACTGCAGAACATTCTCTCCATCATTCTCCTTCAGCTGACTTCTGGTATTAAGGAAGTCTGCAGGTTCAGGAATATAAATAAATATTATGCAAGCTGTAACAAAAAAAAAAATAATTCTGCAGTGTGGAGTTGCTCTGACGTAGACTGAACACAAAGATATGCCAGAGGGCACTGCCTTCATGGTCATAATAGAACTGTAATTCAGAGTAATTGGGTGCAATTAAGGCTAACTACATAGGTGTATGGCTTGATAGCCTACCGATGTGATTTCTATGTCCTGCCAGCTGATCATGTTAATGATCTGTATTTCTCTGCTCTTTTTCTACTTCTGCTGCTTCTTTCACAAAAAAGTGAAATCCCCCTATTTAATGTTATATCTTTTAAGCTTCAAAACCAGTATACTTGTTTCATGTTTTATCTCAAACAACCTGTCTTGCCTCTTTTTTTTTTTTAAATTTGTGCTATCCTCTCTTGCTTGAGTGTCACTGAGAACATAAAGTGGAGGGACTAACAACAAAATTACGGATTTGCAAGCAAGAATAAGTATGGTGGAGCCTAACCTTCAACTTCTTAATGTCTGAGCAGTGATCAGTGTCTGTTTATGGAAATAAAAATAGGCTTTGAAGTTAAATCCATTGACTGATGTACTTCTTTCACATGAGAGTGAAAGTGACCAGTAGCAGATGTAACCAACGGGATTCTCTTCACAGATAATTACAGAATAAGGTGCATGTAAGTTGTTTGCGGTTGTTACTGTCCTTTTTTTCTTTCTTGTTTTTCTTGGCCACTGATGGTGCTTGAGTTAATTTCTGAGAAAGAATGGTGTATAAACTTTGTTAAAGATGGTCTGGCTAATGTGACTGGCTGTTCTTGGACACTTTTACAAATAATAATAAAAAAAAAGAGTCTAACCCTTTTTAAATTCATTTACTACAATGTTTTCCTGTAATCATTCTGTTTGATTTCTGCAGGCTAATTTTCCACATGTAAAAGCTGTTCCTGTCAAAGGCTTTGCAGTTTTGTGTCTCTAAAGTTTCACTGCAAGTCCTCTTGTTCTTGCTTTACAAAACAGGAGGTATAGTAGCACCTGGCTGATTTGCTTTGTCCTGTTTGTTGCTGTATGTATGTGACTTGCTTCCTCTTAAATGTCTGTAAAACAAACAGTTCTAATCTTTTCAGCTTCTCCCTGCAAAGGAGTCTCTTTGCCTTTGATTGTTTTCATTGATGATCTCTGGTTCTCTTCCATTTTTGTTACTGCCTTTGGATAACTAACAAGATCTAACTGCACTAGTGGAGATTTGTCATTGATGGATGTGATAGAATTCGACAGAGAAAATATCACAGTATTATGTATGTTCTTTCATTCACTTATTTTCCTTTTTTTTAAAGAGTATCACAAAATTAATGAGATACAAAATTAATTGACAGTCCTACTAATACAACACTTTTCAGAGTCCTGTGTTTTCCTCTGAATTGAATCCTATCACAAGATTTAACAGTGAGCTCTGTATATCTTAATTTTTCACGTGATGCTGTGTATTGGTTTCCCTTGGCATCATCCTGCCTTAGGAGAACGGGTGGTTTATCAGCACTCTCGTCATCCTCCAGGGTTCGTGTGAAAGCCTTGTTACCATCAATGACGGTAACATGAGCGTGTTGGCCTTATGGTGCCTTGGCTGCTGTCCAGAGTCTTGTTGCTTTGGGAAGTCCTTTGGTTTGCGTTAATCACTTTCTGCTCCTCTGTAGCTTGCTCTTCTCTGTGAAGGGTTATGCAGGCATAAAGGGCTCTGTCGACTTTCTTTCTGTGTGGCAGAGATTTCTTTGTGTGCTCTCACTTTGAAAAAGCTTTTTGCTGATGGAGTGCTCTCCGTGCTTTCTCATCTGCTTTGAATGTCCTTAATTTGGTGAGACAGACTCTTAAAACTGCAGGAAGGTTATGTTTAGGTTTTGTGCCTGGTACATGTGAGCACTGTGCTTGATTACTTTTTTCCCCCCTTTGCTGTCAGATACTACTTTAAAATTGAGTTTCTCTTGCTAGCCTGCCTGTGTTCTCCTCAGACCTGCTGCCGAGTGCCAGGGATGCAGTTCCAAATCTTGCATTTGAGCTGGTAAAAGATGATAAAAATATGCATAGGGCTTTGATTATGTTCTATGTCTTTGGGGCACAATATTGAACACATGAGCAGAGAACTTGATGCTCCAGATTTCTCAGCGTAACTTAGAAAGGCTCCCTGCATACCTTCCAGGAGTCCCATAGCTTCCTTAAGTTGAGGGCATTGGGGTGGCAGGA
This sequence comes from Psophia crepitans, assembly GCA_013399095.1. Lineage (NCBI taxonomy): Eukaryota > Metazoa > Chordata > Aves > Gruiformes > Psophiidae > Psophia > Psophia crepitans. Next base: position 687,119 of record VWZZ01000341.1, read on the forward strand.
AGTCAGCAGTCCTGCTCGGGTGAGGTAGGCCAGTGCTCATCCTGAAGATAAGGGAGAAGGGATAATCCAGCTAGGGTGTGTTATTTGTAGCTGAAAAGCCCCCTATTTTCCCCTCATCTGGGGAACTTGAAGATGGACCTGTGGCTTGGCTGAGTAGTAGTTGTCTGTCAGTCCCGTGACCAGAAGAAGCTCTGTCAGGGACTCTCTGAGTTCTTTTGGATCTCAGAAGGTGCTTTCATGTGTCTCCATCACGAGTGGATCCTCTAGCCCGCTTTACTGCGCATCACTTAATTGCTAGAAAATGGGAAGAATTCATACCCGCATCTCTTGCGTGCAACTTCTGGGTTTTCAGTGTCAGTGAGAAGCTTTCATGTCATTTGCCGTCTGCGTGAATTCGCAGGCGCTGGCGTCACGTTTTGTCGTTGGTAGTTGCGCCACAGGACCTTTGTGCACCGTACCTAACGCCGGGGCTGAAGTAATGCTCAGTAATTCACATACAGAGCAACCGTCAGCATTGTTTCTATCTAGAAGAGATGAGACATGGAGAAATCACATGAGAACACTAGATAATATAAGCTAGCATCTCATTCAGTAATTGCTTGTGTATTTTATTAATTATTTTTTTAATTGGATTTTTAATTACAGAATTCTGTCTGCTAGATGAACAGCAAGGAGGTTTTGAAAAGGAAAGCGCAGAAGGCTCAACTTATCCCCGTTCAGCACTATTCGGAGATGCTTCTTTGCTCTATCAGCCAGATGCTGTTGATAATGAGGTGTACTCTGGGGCTAAAAACCTCATTCCCAGTGATGCTTCTTTAAGTGTGCTGAAACAAGGTATTACCAGAACTGCTTTACATTATTACATTACAGTGAGTTAAGCAACGTGATAGGAGGAAATAATCTGGTACAGTAGTACATAAGAAATTAAGTTAGTTCGTTTTAATAGCCCTTATCAGGAACTCTTGGGGGAATGAACTGAAAGAATACAAAAATGTACTTCTGCAGTAGTGTGCAGCAGACGGTTACCTAGGAACATCCTGAATCCCTGTGTCATAAGTGTGATCTTAGAAAATTAGGTTTTTATGCCAGTTCTGTTACATTCCAGATAAGCTCCGTAAGATTAGTGATGATTTATGCTTTCATTCAGAAAGGGTCACTGAAAATATTTTTTTCATGATTTGGAAAATACTCTCAGTAAAAGCTTCTTAGTTAAAGATTATTTAAAGTCTCAAAAATTACAAAGACATCTCCTCAATTAGCCTTATTATTTTCTGAGAAGCTTCAGTATCAACTAAGGCTTACAAAAGTAAAATGTGATTTGCTTGTTTGCAAATTGGTATAATGAGCCAGGCACAACTTATTTATTGTTGGGATGTGAAAGGAAGTGGCAGGATTGTCACCAGAGGAATAACAAAGGGGAAAACAAATTAAGATCTCAGGACACGCTTTTCATCAGCTCACGGTAGAGTTCTTATTGCTGGTTCTAATGATGAACATCACTCTGGTGTCTTAAATTTCACCTTTTGTTCATGGCTGGTCAGTAGACTGTGACCAAAATAGATACTTGTTGTCCTGAAACAAATTCTGTCATTCTCCAGTGTAGACTTGTTTGAGAGGAGTAACTGTGCCTCCACGTGTTTATAAAACCCACTTATTTCTGAGGGGCTGGTATGCCACTGTTCTGTGTTTTTGTTTTAGCTTACATACCTTTGTGCCTTTCTTGCTTAAAAGGCTTGGAGGTTTCCTTGAATTAATCTGAACTGTCTCTTGGAAAAAAAATTTAAAAATGTTTCTACTAAAGCAGTTTAAAGGAGGTTTCCTCTTCCGTTATTTGTATAAGCAGTCATACGATTGCATCAGGTACAAAAAATATCTGCCTGTGGCTGGGCTTTTATTTTTGCTGCCTCCCCTCCACTCCCCCGGCCCCTGCCAATGCAGTAATTTTTTAGATAGAATCACAGAATGGTTTGGGTCGGAAGGGACCACAAGGAACATCTAGTTCCAACCCCCCTGCCGTGGGCAGGGACAACCTACGCTAGATATAAAAGGCATCTTTAAAGAGAGCGTGTGTCTTGACCAGAGTGACATGAAGGGAAATTTCATTTAAACAAGGTTAAGAATGCTTGCATGCCCGTATTTTTGGTGTGTGGAAAAATACATTCCAACCTTCCAGTTGGCATTACTGACTTGAAAACTTATTTTCTTTTAGCAAAGTGGTAATTCGATATCATAAAACGTTTTGTTTCAGTGTCATAGCTGAATTGTGGAGAACGAAATGCAGTGAACCCTGTTGTGTGTGTATTGTAATGGATTCAATATTTCAGTCAAGAAGAGATTTTTGTAGTAAGTCTTTTTAGGTCAAGGGTAAGGAGCTGTAATTCTTTGATGCGCCTGATGAAATATGAGGATAGTAACAATTTAGCGTCGCGATAGGAACTTGTAATTCTGCATGTGGATTTATACCGTTGCCTTTGTAATTCCTGTTAACCCACAGATTAAGAAGGTAGGAGCAGAACTCTGTTTTGCCTTGTAAATGAACACTCTCCAGAGATTAATTTTCAAGTGAGAAACTTAATGTATGTTTCGTTCAGTTAACATCAAAATACTGACTTGTAAAGTATTAAAAACATTGAACAGCAAATGCTGGTCCTTGGTAGCTGTTATTTTTTCTCAGAATTTTCATTGATGCTTCATTGGCTCATTAGGGAAATACAACGAGAGGTGTTCCAGCCTTGCGTTGTAACTTGCACTGATGGAAATCAGGATGTGATAAGTGAGCTTATGAAATGCATAGCAAAAATGTTAACTGTTTTGACTGGGGTTTCTGTATAAATACTTAGTTTTACTTTTTACTGCTTTCTTGGGGAAGATCTGTCACGGTTGAAGACCCAGTTCCAGCCCTTTGTGAAGCTGCCGGAAGACAAGCAAAGAGCTTTATATAAAACCCTTTGTGAACTCTTGCTCTGTGAAGAAATGGTAACTGCCCTGGAGGATGTGGTAAGATGAAGAATTTTGGCTTGCTTCCTAAAAGTAATTTGAGGATACAGCTAGCACTCTCTTTTGCTTGAACTTTTCTCTTTTCATGAAGTTTTACTTATCTTTTGCTTCCAGTTAGAGGATATCTGCGCAGGAGACAAGCCGGATCTGAAGGAGTTAAAACCTGCACAACAAGGAGACCTCCTTGGCTTCTTGCAGCTCTTAGGGTACAGTTTCCAGAGTGAGCTGTTGCAGAAATACCCGCCTCAGGATGAAGAACTGTTCTCAGCTGCTCACCTGCTCATCAGTGCTATTTCTGGTATGTCAGGAATGAAGGGAAGAGCCTTGTTTTTATTTTATTTTCCTTTTAGGAGCCCCCTCTGCGCTAAAGCGTTTATGGCTCTTTCGGACCATTTGGTGAGCTGAGTGAAGATAATTTGTTCTGTTCCTTTTTATGGGTTTCCTATACCATGCTTGGCATTCTTGGCTGTGAGTTAAATTCAGCCCTCGATCACTGACAGATTTTGCTTGTAAAATATACATTTCCCCCAAGATTGCTCAGCTCTACTTTCTGCTGAGTGTGGGCATTTCCAGTTTGACAAGCTCGTTTCTGTCCTTACTGCATACCGGAGTTCTTCCCACCTAAATGCTGAGAACTACAAACTAGGTGTTGCCTTCAGTGTAACAGCGTTTATTGTTGCGGTGCAAACTATATTTAGCAAAAATGAATTTAACGTGGAGACACTGCAATTAGAGGGTTGTTTTGCAGCAGCTGAAAAAGGAGATTAAACTTAAATGTCAAATGCCATGCTCACAATCTAGCTGACACCACAGTGGTAATTAAAAACTACCTGCAAAGTCCAAGACAGACTCCTTCCTGGCTTTTTCTCCTTTCTCTCATATATAAAGAATTTCCTGACATTAAGATAACGAAGGGAAGTCCAGTGCGGCATTAGTTAGACATGGCACTGTGCAGCAAAATGTCACTGTGCATCCACACGCGCACGGTACGCAGGTAGGAAAGCTTAACTCATTTGTGGAGATAGAAAAGAAATAGAAAACGGAAGCCTGCTGGTGTGCTAACACTTGTCAGATGCTATTAACAGCGGGGCGCAGTTAATTGGGTGCGCTGCATTATCGCCTGGCTTTGACAGGTCTGCCGCTAACGTCCAAGCGTAAATGTAGCTGGATCAAGAATCAAAAGCTGGTTTATGCCTGTTGCCTGTGTGAGGAATTACAGCCTTGAGTTACAGAGCTGAAGGGCACCACAGGGATAATTTAGTCCATCTCCCTCCCTCAAGGCAGTTTCAGGTCCGTCATTCCTCACAAATTGTGGTTTTGCTGAAGTCAGCATCTCGTATAGATTTTGAGTGCGGAGGTTCTTGTTTTATTCAAGGCCTAAATCGTTCATCCGGCCTGCAGACTCAGAGAGAAACACTGCGGAGATACTTGGGGAGGAGATCGCCTTTCCTACCAGCTGCCTTGTTCCACAGGCAGGGATGGTCAGTGTGGGGGTTGTACCCGTTGCCCATCCCATTTTCTTCTGCACTCTGGAAGCTGGCAGGGAAGGACTGCATCAGCCTCTTCCAAACGTCCAGCAGAGCACCTGTGACAAGTGTCCTCAGTATTGAATCGCTTCGGTCTCCAGCATCCATTCCATGAGGCGCTGTACCTGCAGATGGGACTCAAAAACACAGCTCGTCTGTCTTTGCCCAGCAGGAGGACCCCGTAACAGGGCTCACTGTTAAGAAAGCCCCTTTCCAGCAGCCAGCCTGGTGCAGTGTTCACTGGAAACAATCTTTCCCTCTTAATGTTTCCTTCACAGAGCTGTCTGATCACACTCTGGTCCTGCTGCGTGCCTGCTGTGATCTTCAGCTTGTTCCGGCACTGTGTTGTTTGGTGAGTAACCAAAATGGGACCGTGTAGCGTGTGGGCCCCCGCGGCAGTAGCGACTCTGTTCTCTGCCTTACTGAGTTTCTCACCCAACGAAGATGATGCCAAGCCCCAGCGCAAATTTCAGCTGTAGGCATTGCTCAGGCAAGGTCAGAGGCTGACCGTGGCAAACGGCGCCGGTGACTCACGGCGGGTGCATACCTAACTTCTGCAGCGCTTTGTGCGCGTGGGAGGTGTCGTGGGCTGTGAGCGAAAGAAAATTGTAACTGAAGCTCAAAGCCTAATTTGCTAATAGTCTCACCAGGCCACTTTAAAGTCTCAGTAACAGCAATCACCTGCCCTTGGGAAACAAATTTCACTTCGATAGCGGCAGTGCTTGGGCCTTGGCAAATTGTGAAGTTCCAGAACTCTGAGGCCATCCATGAAACTGTTGAAGCAATGGGGGGAGGCTTTTTTTAAGCTTTTTATGCCCACTGACAAACATTATAGTAAAAACCTTTACACATGTAGGGCAAGGGGCGTGCTACTGTTTGCTCAGGGTGAGAGTTAAGCGCGATCCGCAGTGAGAGCAGCTGGACTGGGGAAAGGATGCAGCAGGAGAGGTGTTTCTATTGAAAGGGTGCTGCAGAGCTCTGGGTCTGGATGAGTACGTCGTACTTGTGGAGGGAGCCTTGCCCTTTCGCTGCTCCCTTGTAAGCTCTCTGGTGGTTTTCTAAGAAGGAACTGAGCTGTTGTGCCATGGCAGGAACTGCACCGCTTGGAAAACCCTTTTAATGTCTCTGGCTTCTGCTCTCTCATACGCACAGCCTAACATCGCTTCAGCCGATGGCACCGTGGCGCTGAGCAGTCCTTTGGTGGCCGCTCTCACCGACAGAGGAAGATTCGATGTCGTGCAAAGGCTGTTTGCTTCATCCAACATCAGTTTGGAAATGACAGAGTCTTCCGTAAAAGCTGTAATGACGAAAGAACCTAGGTTCTTCCCGCTGGTTCTTTATGTTGCACTGTATGGATTTTATGCTTTAGCTGGGAATGTATAGGAGCTTTCCCGTGTATTCGCTTGCTGCTCTAGCCTGTTCTTTCTCCTGTAGCTCCGCAGCGTAGCGTTGGTGGTTTGAGCTCGCAGTACAGCCACGCAATCAAGTGCTTCCCGCAGTCCAGCCAGGTGCTGCGGAGGTCACGGTGGGCTCGGCACTGCCGTCAGGTTGTGGCGCTGCTCTGCGGCGGCGCTAAGGTACGTCTGCAGTGGAAAGTGTGTAAATAAGGGGTGACAGAGAGGAATTTAAAAAAAAAAAAAAGAAAAAAAAAGATAAGCCTAGAACAGAAATTGAACATGGCTTTTCTGGTAGCTGTCAGGTCTGCAGGGCAGTAGAAGCCCAATTGCTCGCACTAATATGCGTGGGGGGGAACTGCAAAGCGCAAACTGCTTTCTGTAAGCAAGCCAACAGGCGGGCTGTGGAAATCCGGGGCTCTGCAACGCAATAAATGTTCAGGTTGTTTAAGACTCGGTGTGCGGAATGCCTTCGCTCTGGAGCGAGTGGAATGGAGGGCTCTCGCAGGTACTTGATTAGGTTCTAATTTATTAAATGTAGTCTGGCTTTACGGATGTGAACTGTGCACTGCAGGAAATAAACCCCCTCTCTTTCAAAAACGCAGACCACCTTAGGGACTTGGGCCTCTGTCCAGCATTTCTGCTTCCTAATAAGTTTTTACTCACCTTAGCAAGTTTCAGCTGTTTAAACTGCATTCTGAGCTTTCTGTGTGAGGTACGGTGGTGCCTTTTGGTGTGTGCACCTGAAATGTCCCTGCTGTGCTCCACAAAAATGAGCCCTTTGCCCATATGACACTTGACGCGCAGACGTTTTGCCGCTTTCTTTGAGGAACAGCAAAGTGTTGGTAAAGCACTCTGTGCTTTGAACTGTTTTGCCTTTTTTTTTATCGTAATGTTTTGTGTTCACGTGGATGGGACAGAAATGCAGCGGTGGTCGGTGTGAACAAGGGCTTGGGAAGATGATGTTCAGGTGATGGCATGTCAGTGCTGTCAGACAAGATTGTGACAGCGGACAGGGGAAGAAGCAGGCACCTGTGGGGGGTGATCAGTCACCAGGCCCCACAGCGGAGCAGGGGGTGGGAGCCCTGGGTTCAGTTTTCCACCCTGTTCCCACGGGGCCTGGAACAGGTTGGCTGAGAGGCCCCTGACAACCTGTGGGTTCGGCTCTCCGGGGGGAAGCGGACTTGGCGGAAGACCACAGTGGCACATGTCCGTACCCTGAGAGCGCGGCCGGCGGCACGCCGAGCTGCTGGTGTTTCCGTCTCATCTGTCCAGGGGGAGGTGATGGCGCTGCCCGAACCTCGCGCTGGTGTCCGTGGAAATGGCCCCTGGGAGGATGGGAGCACCTTACTCTGCTTCTGGGAGGGGGGGGTGTAAAGGGGACAGTCTTTGGCCAATCGCTGCTCAGAAATTGCCTCTGTAACTAACCAATTTATCAACCAAAACCTTGTATAAATGTTATGTCTAAACAATAGAATAATTTATAACCTCATCTGTGGCACTTCCCTTGTTCTTTTTTTTTGGGCGGGGGGGAGGATTCCAGCCATTCCCTTGGCTGTGAAAGCTGGTGCAGACAGAGGGCAAGTGGGTACGTGGGCACCCCCGTAGTGCCACTGCCCGCGTGCTCTGACCCCTCCGAGCGTGGTGGCGTAAGCCTTGCGTGCGCTGTATCGCGTGCGCACCGTGTCGGGTGCGTGGGGGAGGCGATTTGTGTAAGAGGGAGAGGGGCACGACAGACCTTAGTTAGTTGTTCTATAAAACCATCAATGAAAAGAAAAGATTCTGGGTTTTTTCCTGCTGTTTTGCTTTCCGATGTGGAACAGTCTTTTTGCTTCAGCTAAATCGGCTGCACAGGTTGGGGCTGAGGAGTCTGAAGGTTGCTGGCACCCAGAAAGGAGGGGCGCGGGGGCAGCGCAGCCTCTGCTCGGGGGGACATGAGCACTGGGCGCTTGCAGGACGTGAGGCAGGTGGGCTACCGGTGGTGTGCCCCAGGGAGCCCAACTCCCTGCCCCTTCCGGCCAGTGTCCTGGCCCCTCCCTCACCTGCTGCCATACTTTGAGGATCCATCTACAGGTCTGTAGGAGCCACCGGTTGCGCTTCAGTCTTGGCTTTGTCTTCTCAGTGCTCTCTGTGGAGGGTTCCCAGCTTGTCTCCACCTGCCAGCGCTGCTGTGACCAGCCGGGAGCCCCGGGTGGCCTTTCTGGAACTGAGCGAGCAGTGCAGCCGGGGAAAAAAAGAAACACTAAGACAGTTTATACGTCATCATTTTCCTTCCAGCTCCTTCTTCCGTGCTCCTGAAAGCAGGATCTTTCTGCACATGGACGTGAAATAGTTCAGGCTGGGATGTGACGATGCAACCGCACCAGGGTAAACACGCCGAGCGAGACGTTGCTTTGCTGAGCTCCGCGCAGTCGGTGCCTGCTGCCCTGGTCCCGCCCGCGCACGCGCCCACGCAGCGGGTGGTGCTGGCACGCTGACATGCTGGTGGAGGCGCTTCTGTGTGCCAGTGCGGAGCCTGTTTTCAGGTGTAAAGGGTCAGGTAAGGGGAAAAGGCAGACCTGCGCAGATTGCTCCTCGAGGGCTTCTGTATCTGGCTACAACTCAAGAGTAGGGCCAAAAAAAAAAATCCGAAAAGCTAATTACATTTTTTTTCAATATTAAATCTTTATTATATACAAAAATATTTTGTTGGGAATTAACAGAATTTCACAATTTGTACATTAACACTTCTATGTCTGGCTGTGTTTATTGTGAAAATATTAGCTGTGAAAAAGACAACAGGGGTTTTAGAAAACAAGTCACAATTTACAAACATCAGGATGAAGTCAGGGGGCCGAGTCCCATCTCCTAGCCCTGCTCTACAGGATTCTATTCACATACCACTTAGGTACTAAATCATCTCCAGGTTTACATTAGAAAGCTTAGCTAAGAGTGAAGATTTTTTTTTTTTTCTAGGATGTTTTCAGCTAAAGAGGATTTTTTTTTGTACAGGAGAGCAGCTTCTAAAGTTTTACAAATGTCAAACCCAGTTTAATTTAATATCTTGTAGAAGAAAAAAACCAAAACCACAGGAGCTTCCAGTAGGCAACAACAGCTGTAAGCAGCAGCACGGTAAGGAAATGCACGGCGACAGCCTTCTAATTCACATTTACATCCCAGCACTTAACTAATTGTTTACAGGGATTTTGGAGTGGGAGAGCCACAAACTTTCTTGTATTTTAAAAAACCCTAAGGAAGCGGTGCCCCTTCTTACATCCATGTTACGCACAGGCACTGTATGGGGCGGGGGAGGGGAAGGAATGCCCAACATGCATTTTTCAGAGGGGGGAAAATACATTTCAAGAGTTACCTCTATATGTAACTGTGTCCAAGCCCTAAACCAACAGAAGTTGGTCCAAGCCAATTGCTGCCCCCTCCCCACCCTGAACAGTACAAAGCTCGACAGTACGTAATGTGGAACAGAGAAGTTCCTTGGGGTTTGGAAGAGGTTTTTAGGGTGTTCCAGGTAAATGTTGGCTATTTATGGAGTAATACCTGGGTCAGGCGTGAGGTCAGCGAAACCTGCGTGGACGAGCATTAACCTGGAGCTAACGCTGTGAAAAGGAAAAAGATAAATGGGAGAATGTGTTTCCAGGCTGCCCTTCGCTATTTTAGCCTGAAAGGGTGGTTGGGCAGTTGTCCCACACGCGGCCGCTGCCTTGGCAGCAAAAGGAACTCCGTACCCAGCTACGCGAGAAAGGGTTAAAAAAACCAAGAACAAAATTCACATTTACTTTAAAATGTAACTTACTCTATAAAATACAAATATTGCTGAGACCCTGCTTCAAAAGAACAAAACAGTTTGGAGGTGAAACCGCTTGGCAGCCTTCACCAAGCTGCAGTTTTGTTTTTCAGCCTGTGCAGGTGAATTCCAGCGGCAGCACCAGCCAGCGACGGAGCCTTCAGCTGGTCAGTGCAGGACAGCTGGAGCCGCATCTCACCGAGAGGTCGGCTACGTTAGCTGGTGCCCTCTGTGCTACTTGTGGTACTTATCCCTAGGGGCTAGTGATGCATTTGTACGTGTGCACGTGCCTGTTTGGAAACCAAAGCGGTCTCTGAAAATCTGAAAATTGGTCCTTTACAAGGGTTTTCACTTTTTTTTTTTAAATACCGGTTTTGGGACTGAAAGCAGTAAGTTACAGCAGGTGAGAATCCCAGACATTTCCCACCTGTAAGCTTGTTAAAAATCCATGAAACCCAAGAAGGGTAGGGCAAAAAAAGAAACCTAGAGGGGAGAAAAAAAAGTTGGGCCAGGACTTGACTTCACCCCCTTCAGTACCGAGAGCCCACCAGGTGCCGTTAGCCCCCAAACCCCTTTCGATGGCCCAGGAGGTTATTTGCAGGGAGGTGTTTAAGGTAAGAGGTGCGGCAGACTATAGGTCTTTGTACCCAATACCTGCCACCTCGACATCGATCAACTTTGCGACTCAGTGTCGGGAAGGTTGGCAGTAACACCAGGGACCTTGAACTCCCCAGACTCTGGGTGAGGATGCACGGAGCAAATAGTCCCTGTACGTCTGCACACCAGATGCTACAGGCTTCCACCTTAGTTTGTCTTAAAGCTGTACCCACAGGCACAGGGAGTGATGGGGAATCCATCTGCAGCACTGGGCACTACAGCTGTCCTGAGGAACAGCACCTGCCTCAGAGCGCAGTCTGGATGAAGCAGCACGGTAGGGGAAGGCTGGATGGAAACCAAGGGATCGGTAAAGGAAGTCTGAATGGCTTGTGCTCACAGCAACAGCTTGTGTCAAGATAGGTAATACACCCGCCCCACACCCCGCTTCCAGTGCTCTACTTCATCACTCCCCTGGTCCTTCCGTGAGCACAGCAGAGGTGAGCGTGGCCCCAGGGATGCCTAGCCAGGAATCTTCCACGTTTAAGAGACCAAAAAGTTTCCTATTTCTTATCTGAAACACCCTCTTCGAAACCAGACCGAACCCAGGTGACTTCTGACCCCTGAGCTGCAGGCAGGCTGCACAGCAGGTCGTGCAGGTACAGCTTTAGAAGATGCGGTGAGTGCGAATGGCGAGGCGGATTGGGAAAGGAGAGGTGTTGCATCCCGAGCCTGCCCAAGAGGTGAGAGTTTATATAAACACCCGTTCAAAAGCGACGAGCTGATCTGCCCTCCTGCGCCACAAGCTTTGCGCGTGCTGAGCCGAGAACACGGCGCCAGTGAAGGGTACTGCACCGGTTACAAATCCGGTTTCCCTTGCCTATGGCAGTCTGTGATTCTGCTCAATTTTACATTGATTTTATATCTGCAGAACACTTTGAAAGACCTTTATAAAGCCATGCAAGGTGACACATCCCATTATAATTATCCCACTAAACTAATTGGCTGCATCTTCTCATGTGATGTAAAATCTAAAGGGGACCTGCTAGTGGAACACTTAGACACAGCAAAGTACTCACTGGGTACACACGCACCAAGTATTTACATCAAAGTTGAGATCGGTGCACACTTAGGGGAACTTTTGGTGTGTTTAAGGAAATAACTTGGGGGGTCTTGGTGTACTGGCTGTACTGTGAAAAACTTCTCATTCACAGGGCAACTACAGTGTTTCTTCTATAAGTCTCTATATGTACAGAATTTTACAGCACCTCATGCACTGTCCAAAACAGATAGAAATTACAGATAAATATAGAATTTTTAGATTGAAATATCTGTATATTTAGAAAAATATACATTAGTAAACACAATAAACCAGGTAGAGAAGTGTACCAGTTCTAAAGTCTCACATGCAGGTACATTTCTGGGTTAAGTCATGGTAGCTTAGTAACGTGATAGCAGACATGAGCAATTTTTGTTTTACCATCCACATACATACATATACACAGACAACTATTTGATAATTTACTTTTCTAAACTACTTAAATATTTATCTTGTGATACATACCACATATCTTAAACATTTAGCAGCATCTTCACCTCGCTCAGACACACCTATTGTTATCAGTAACAGCGTAAAAAGTTTTCCTGTTAGTAGCTGGAAAATGAATGTTTAGTACAGAATGAGATAGGCAAAACCTCAGTTCTTTTAACCCCCCCCCCCCCTCCCCCCCCCCAAAGTCCTTCAAACAGCCGTTACACGAAGTATTTGCACTTGCTCAACACCAGCCTTCCGTAGCGTCTGTCTCCCCTAACTGCACAAGGTACAGGTCTAACACCCGAGCAAGCCTGCCCTAATAGCCAGAGACCGTCACCCCTGTGTCTGTGGCTGGACCGGCACCACCCTTCTAGGAAGCTCCAAGAACGCGCTGTTGAAAAAAGATCTCGCTCTGGTCATCCTACCGGGCAGTGCCAAACTGCGCAGAATAGCTGACGAAAACTGGATTTTGCTAAAAACCTAAACAAAGCCCCCACCACCCCCACCGTTCTGTACCCGCCCAGCTGAACTCTCAGTTGTCGAGATGTCATTAACAGATGCAAGGACCATGGGGGTTGGCTTTGTGTTCTTTTTCCTTACAACCTGCACGTGGAAATCCCATTAAAACCCACGTGCAACCTAAGCAAGCCATCTTCTCTTCCTGCCTCAGAGGCATACTTGTGACTAGCATCGCCGTTGACACCGCCAACGGGCAGCCACGAGGCTCTGAGGGTGAGCCACTCGATGTAAAAATGCTACATGAACCTGCGGCGAAAGCTAAACCTTCAGGCTTTAGCAAATAGATGGCTAGTTGGAGATTGCTAACTAGGGAGGCTCTTTGACAGTATTCTCTCTGCGGTGGAAACAGAAGGAGCAGAGAGGTTTTCCTGACTAAAACTTGGTGCCCGAGTTTCATTTATGGAAAAAAAGAAGAAAATACGTGGTATGTGTAATAAAAGTACTACGGTGTGGAAACTGAAGAATCTTCTCATTCCGTTCATTAGGGAAGATGAGCTCAGCCCACTTTTGGCATCACAAAAAGAGTATTTTCTAACTCTTAATGAAAAGGCATCGTAGCTGTCCGGATAGCACATCTTATTTACAGCATATGTAGGTCCCCCACAACACGGTACACGAACGCGGTTCAGTCACGTTCAGCGTATAGTGCCGACAGCACATCATTAAAACAGTCAAGCAATGGTTCTGCTATTGCTGCCGCTACATCCAACACTTGATCCATTTCTCAAAGCAGCCTCTGAGCGACAGGATCACATAACATATCTCCTGGGAAAGGAAAATAAAAGTCTCATGCTGGTGCCACATTTAAAAGCTCGGCCAAACTCAAAACCAGAGAAAACACACCCTGAAAAGTGTAACAATAAAACAAAGCAGTGGTACAAATTTTCCTTAGAGAATTTCAGACTCCCTCTGAAAGACTGTAATCTCAGTATTAAGAACCACAAAGATTACCTGTGCTATACGCTGTGTTTTAACTTAAACATTTTTCCACATGTACTCCCTGCCCCTCTGCCACCACAGCAACCAACTTTATAGGCTTTGTAAAAATCGTCTGTAGAATATGGGTGTTTTGATGGGTTTTTGAGACTTTTCCTACATCAACTCCACTTTTCTTTTCCTTGTGCACATAAAAGTCCTTAAGAGCCCCGGGAAGCAATACTGGTTTACAGTGTCGAAGCCTCTTTCCCTTCAGAAATACTCCTGAGGAAGTTGCCTTTTGACAGCGTTCCGTGTCACACTTTGGTGGTGAAAAAGAATTCAGAAGCCCAGTGCCTGTCGCCAGATGGAAGAGAAATTAAGCAAATAGATGGCTTCAGCCGAGACACCTAACCTGGTAAGTGATGATGAATGTTACTATATACAACAGCTGACATTGTCATATAAAACATGGCCACAAAAAGAGCTAGTCTTAGCGACAAGCAGTATTTTCATTTTGTTCTTGTTAAGCAGAAGTGTACATCAGCATAAGTTTTGATCGATGAACTTGAACCTAGTCTGAATTATATCAATGCACCTACTAAGTGGAGCACTGTCACTAAACAAAAGGAAATATGCTGTAAAATGAGAAGGTATAAACAACATTGCTTTTTAGCAGTAAGCTTCCAATTCACAAGCTAACTGATGAAAAATGCAATTAAAATCAACATAACAATAAGCACAGAAACTCCATTACATCACACTCAGAAAAATACAGCAGTTAATTACAGACAAATATTCAAAAAGATAATGTAGAACCCAGCTAGTTCTCACAGGAAATTAAGCCACAGATCACTATACAAATACCAAACAATGTCCTAAGAAAAGAAAATGCCAATTTGTTTTGTTTTTTTCAAAGCAATGTGTTTGCACAAGTGAATAAATCATCCTAAACGTTAAGCGTCACTCTACAAGGCTCCACGTTCTCAGGTTCTCTCTCGGGCTACCTCCCCACTATTCAAACCGCACTGAATTACCTTGCTAACGTCAGTACTTCAACCACCTCACCCTAACGGGCTGACAGGTTCGCTCCCGAAACAGCCGAATAAGCCGCTTGCAAGGTATTGCTTTGTGTTGGTGCGAGAGACGTGTATAAGGGAACCTACACAACAGTTGTCTAAATCAAGAGACGTCAAGAATTTGTGAAACATCAAGAATGCACCAACATTAAGCCGGGAGAAGCTGGAGCAATGGAGCTGTGTGTTGGTTGCTGCTTTTAATATTTAAAATTCTGCTCCCATGAAATTAATTTTTTTAAGGAAGAAAAAAAAACCTAAATAAATTAGTGTTCTTTCCTAACAAGAGCTATAGACTTTTGACCAGTTAAACACTGACGTTAACAACTTTTACAAAAATTGTTTCAAGTATCCTTTTTTTAATCACAGTGAAAATGTAAGACCAAGATGTAAATGTTGAAGTGAATGAAAGTTTCTTAGATGAAAAAGGCAAAGGTACTAAATCAAAACATATAAAAATGCTTAAACGCATTTCCTTCATGTGATATGAATAGAAAGGTTATCTGTAAAAAGTTAGAAAAATTAAAATAAATTACATATTTAAGTACACTTTCCCTTCAACATTTTTATAAAAATTCAGAATAGTGTACTTTGAATATACACAGAGTAAAAATGCACAGGTGCCGTAGGTTATCGTCAGTATCTACACAACGTCACGTTAGCGTATTTGCTGCAGCTGATTTTATTTGTTACTTAACCCCCTCCTGAGAATCCTCAATATACCCAGCTGATGGGGACCCACTGTGGTTCCAGCCTCAGTCTCTCGATAGCAGTCTGTAGCTTCTCGAAGGCTTTGTCTAGGTTGTCATTTACAATGGTCAGATCAAAATAGTGGTTGTACGCTCTCTGGATCCGTGCACTCTCATCCACTGTTTTTTTCAAATCGGTGTCCTGGTAAAAACATTGTAAAGATTACTAAGAACATCAGACGTGGCAAATCCTTATAAATTTGTATGTGCAACTGTCCACCCAAGCAAAATAAAATTAATGCTTTAGGAATGACTGAGTCAATTGGTTATGACAATATATTTGTGCCCTTTTTTTATTTCCATAGAAAGCACCAAAAAAATCCAAGAATTTAAAGTAGTATGAAATGAAAGACAATGAAAGATACAGTTCTGGTAGAATAAAGCTCTAGAATACCTTACTGCTTTTAGAGGCTACGTTCCAGCCTTGCTCACCTGACATCACCTCCTCGTTTGTAAAACTACTGCTGCATCATTGTAGTTCTGACATGAGCTGCAAAATATGCAGGAAATTTATATTCCTACATTATGAAGCCTTCACAAAGTGCTGCCACTGAGCTTTTATTTATGTTTCATTAGTCCTACATTCTTAGAAAATTCCTCTCCACTTTTGTACAAAAGCAATTTTTTTTTAAGCAGTTAAGAGATTTGTCCCCTTGACAATATTTATTGTACTATTTTCAAGTCCTGATACAGTTGTAAATACTGTATTACATGTTTTGTATATGCCAAAATGAAAAAGTAAGTTTGTGAACAGCCTTTCCTTCACAGTAAATGAAGGAGAGAAGTAAACGTAGCACCACAAGAGCTAGAATTTTTGCAGTGGCCTAGGATGCTAGAAATAATGTAGGCAGGCCCACTAGCAAGCAGAACGTAATACTTTAAATGACATTCCTCATTTGTCAGGAAGTGCAAGAGTGTGGAATGGGAAATCATACTCTTCATATACATGTACACAGCCACGATTTGGAATCCATAGAGATATATCAATGTATATTTTAAATGTCACTTTCCTCTTTACTATTCGTAAGGACAACAAAGGCAAGGATGTCCCCTAGGGAATCAAACATTAGGAAGTGCAGGAAATTATTTTTATACTTGTTTAGACAGTTTTAGCTTTGCCTTCTTGTATATGCATCACAAAATTCAGGCTTCATTTGGGGCAGGGAGGAGAAAAGGCAGAGCATGCACAGAGATACTACAATGTGTAATAACCAGAATCAATAACTAGGACATGGACAGTCTCTGACGTAGTTAAGAGAGTATGATCTGACAGGTTTGAAAAGGAAAAAGAAAAAAGGACTAAAAAATCCTGTATTCAGTTAGTGAAAATTAACCCACCCCCCCACTTTATTGGTTCGAATGCCCTGTCAGCATTATACAGCTATTGGTACTGTATCTAAGCTGCAGCACTATCAGTGTGAGTTGCCAGCAACCCGTGGCTCTGCTCAGACGGAGAAGCTGTAGTGCTGAACACAGAGGACAGTGTTCTTAACTGCTCAGTCTGGCTTCTTCCACTTCAGTCCTGCAGCTGGGAAAGTTCATGTCCATACAGAATATTTATAATTTGCTGCACTGGAAGAAGTATCTCTCATTTCCCTCTGCTACACACTCTGTCTCAGAAAAGGAGAGATCTAATAACTAAAATGTGCCACTTTGCTTTACAGGACAAATCCAAGGAACTTAAGGGGAAGAGCCCCTTTCCAACACTTCTCACTCTGGCAGCTCCCAGCCATTCTCGGTGCAGCACATGCTGCTGCAGCAGTGGAAATAAGGCCTGGTTCATTCTGTTGCCCTTTTTTTGTTGGGTGGTTTGGTTTTTTTTAATGCAGGCTGCAATATCTTTCCTAAGGCTTAGAGATTCCATTTTTAAAGCACACCTAGATTATAAGACAAACCTGAACAAAACTTTTTAGGGGAGAGATGGGGAAATTGGAGGAAAGACATTTACATAAAAGAATAATTCCCACCATCAAATGTCTACCATTTGCTGCAAATAATCAAAGGTAACACTTCCCAAAGAACACATTACAAGTAATTTTTGTAATCAACACTTCTCTGTAAGAGGTCTATTTTTAAGAAAGAAGCAATCTGCCTTATACATAGTATTTGATTAACTTCTTCTAAGTAATCAGCAGAAGTCTTGCCTAACGTTTCTTAGAGACATTAATTTTGGAGCCAATTCCATCTAAAATGAAAGGTAAAAAAAAAATAAATCTAAGAACATCCCGTTCGAAACAAACTAAATATGAAATAATCTTCTTACAGTGAGAAGTTTGGTTGTAATTCCAGCATCTACCACAGCCTTGTGCATAGCACGCAAAGTCTCCAGCTCTGGAGCAGCAATAAACACTACATAGGGCATGAATTCTGAAGTCCTCAATATTTTCAGGGCCTAGAAGCAAAGAAAAAGAAAAAACCCAAACACCTAAGTTTAAGAATGACTCACCATATGTGCCCATTACTTGAGGGGCACTGCAAAACTAGTCTGTTACAATGGGCAGAAACACATAAGCAAAGATTCTTATTTTTATTTTAGAAACTCCTACGCTGCTTTTTGAAATGCTCAACATCATTCTTTCCTTAGCTAAGAAGATTATTACTACTCGGCAAGACTTCTCTTCCATGCAGAATCTAAGTTAGTTTTCTTCCACCTTTCTAACTCATTCTAAGTGCCACAAAGGCAAGAATCCAGTTGATATTGCAATTTTTAAACCAGATAAGAAGCCTTCAAATTTAAAGGCATGCCTCTTCACTGTTATATTCCTACACTTGTAATGTAACATTATAAATGACATACCTGTGGATTCACATCCAAAATGCAGGTCCTTCCTGTCTGAACAACTTCAAGGATGGAATCAATTTTGGTGCCATAAAGATTTCCTTCATATTCTCCATGCTCTAAATATCTGCCAGCTTTAATATCCATCTCCATTTCAGCTCGTGACACAAATCTGTACGCTTGTCCATCCTTTTCATCATCCCTTGGCTTTCGTGAAGTAACTAAACAAAACATTTAGAATAGAAATTGAACGTCTTCTTTTTATATTTAGAACACAAAACGAGGCGGGACTGCCTATTAAGTTAGGGACAGTATAGTACACATACACTCCACGGTCTCAGCCTGGAGAAGAGAAGGCTCTGGGGAGACCTAATTGGGGCCTTCCAGTACCTAAAGGGGGCTACAGGAAAGACAGAGAGGGGCTGTTTATCAGGGAGTGTAGTGATAGGACAAGGGGTAATGGGTATAAACTAAAAGAGGGGAGATTCAGATTAGACGTTAGGAAGAAATCCTTCCCTGTGAGGGTGGTGAGGCACTGGAACAGGTTGCCCAGAGAAGCTGTGAAGGCCCCATCCCTGGCAGTGTTCAAGGCCAGGTTGGATGGGACTTTGGGCAACCTGGTCTAGTGGCGGGTGTCCCTGCCCATGGAAGGGGGTTGGAACTAGATGGGCTTTGAGGTCCTTTCCAACCCAAACCATTCTATGATTCTATGATTAATATACAATTATAACTGTTCCATATACTGATTAATTAATCATTCTAGTGTAAGTTTCAAAACTTAGCAGACCCTCCCATTCCCTTTATTTCTATTCTTTCCTATATGTTGCTCACCCATTTCCTTTGTATTACTCCTTTGCACCATATACAACATTCATTCATATGGTCTTTTTGATTATTCACTTATATTAAGTGACTTGGAAATCAAATGGAAATTTAACTCTCAAATGCCAAAAGTACTTCTGAAAATAACTGAGCACACATCAGAGTGCCTCACCCTGCCCCCCAAACCTTAGCACAGACTTTGCTCACTCTATTTTCCCCGTAGGTTAGAATTACCTGAGCTAGCTATAAAGAAAGTTAGCTTAAATATCAGAAGAAGCTGAGCCAGCATAGCAGAATCTCAGTGGAGGCCAGCTAATGCTGCTTTCCAGAACAACTTACCCTTTAAAGCAAGGTAAATTAGCAGCTGTTTTGGGTATTGGCTACACTGTGCCTTAGAAACATTATTTAAGCAAGAAAGTGAAAAATAAAATATTTAAAAATAATATAAAAAATAACGACTTCACTGTCCTATCACCATATCATCTGCCTACCACTTGCATTTAATTAGATTTGAACTCTAGAATACATTAAACATAACAGTGAATGGATCCCTTTGGTAATACTTGTCTGACCACTTGGTGCAACTTAGTGATACAAGTGGACAACATCCTCCCCTTCTAGTAATTCCTATCAACTTCATTATTACAGAAAACTCAAGTCCCTGGAGAAACGATGAAGCTGTTAGCAATAAACATATTACTAGAACATCTAGTTTTAGCCACAATTCTACAGAAATATTAAAACTATAATGGTTATTATAATAAAAAAAAAACCCACAAATATGTCAGTTTGAAATAAATTTTGGAGAATGAGCATGAACAGTTTACAGCCAGAAGATCACTTAACAGTTCAGCTAGCCACACCGAAGTAAAAACACAGCACCATTTGCTAGATTAGAACTCAAACACCAGGGACATGCTTCTCCCCATAGCAAAAGAGATCCGCTTCAGCCATTTAAATACAAAACAAAAAACAACAACAACAAAACCTCCAGCAACACGAAAACCAAACAAGGCCACATATCTTTGCTTATGAATTACCAAGAAAATTTTATTCTAAGCAAAGAAACTGAGGTCAACTAAGACTAGTGATCATCCTACTTAAAATCTAAATAGAGAGGAGATTCTATATACAATAAACTATGTACTGCACGTGCATGATTAGATTGTCAGAGTGCTATGTCAGAAAAGTTAATTTTTATGCCTTTGAAGGGTGTTCACGAGCTCCAGGTAAAAGCATTTTAACACTGTTTTGCATTACTTATATACATTTAAGCATCTATATAGCATTTGAAAGACACCAGTAATTTTGAGGGTTTCTTTAAAAGGGAATAAAGAATTTTAGAATAAAAAGTTTCTTACTCTTTTGCGATGTAACATAGTGAGATTCCCAGGGGAAGATTTCTTTAAAAAACTAACACTGAGAAGTCAACCTTGTTATCAGTCACACACACCGATTCTTAGTGCCCTGGCCAGTTCTGGTGTTAGAGATTTAGCAAATGGTTCTCTCCTGTTACACAATTTATCTTTTAGACCTGTCCCTCCTCCCCCATTATCTGATCTACTTCTTGCCCACTGAAAACAGAAGGGAGCAGTTTGGTTTTGAAATTCTGAAAAGCAGGCGGCAGGAGGAGAATAATAATGTAGCTAGAGTGGTCAGCAGTCAAACAGGAGGAGGCAGTTAAAAAACCATGAAGATCTTGTGAATGAGCAAAGTAGCTATCTGGAAGGAAGGCAAGAAAGCAACACTTCAGTAAGGGAGGAGAGTTTTTTCTGAAGTTGATAAGGAGAAAAAAAGAAAGATCATGGGCTCAAGACCAGATATATTAGAACAACAGATGATCATACAAATCTTGAAGTTTCTTTATCATACAAACACTTCAACTTTATTGGAAGTTTGTTGCTTTTCTCTACATTTCTAATAATGAAGTAGCAATTTATAATGCCTAGGGTGCTGCTACAGGTGGAGAACTGAACGGCAGACCTGAGAAACTCCACAGGCTGTTCACTACAGAAGACTACTAGGGACTTCTGGAATCCCCACAGGAACTGATGGTGACTGACACCAAAGATTCTTAGCAGACTGAAATACTGCACATGCAAAAATTGTTTTTCTGCTGCATCAGGAACATTTAACTGCTAGTTACAAATATTTTCACTGTCATCCTATGTTAGTTCAGTTGTCTGAGAAGATGAAGAACCTTTTGTTTTCCCACTCCATACAGTTCTTATACTCTGACAAAATTACTCCTACCCTGAATCACTGGGATAAACATCAGGTATTTTTCAGACAATCAGAGACTCAAAGTATGATATTACAATAGGAATGCTGACAACTTACATGGCACTGTAGTTCCAAACCTAGTAGGATTCAGTACTATAAACCTGTTCTTCAAACTTCTTCGCCCCACTCCTTGGGCCCCAATTAAGACAAGTGTTTTCCTCTGAAAAGGAGGCATTTTGGCGACTTCCTCATAGATCTGAATTTCATGACGATCAAATTCTGCATTGAGAAATGTAAAAAAAATAGTTAATACATAGTACTGTAAGAAAAAAAATGACGTAGTCCTGCTCTACATATCAGCAGACCACATGTGAATATAAATAGTACTCAAAGGGCATTAAGTCTGATACAAGCTTCCTTGCTTTAAATTGGTATGGGAATAAACTTCTTCATGGACAGCATAAGGTCAGGTGATTACCTTTACTTCCACGGAGAAAATTTGAGATTGATCAGACTGGAAAAACTGTGATTAACAATTAGTGAGTTTTCACAGAATCACAGAGTGGTTGAGGTTGGAAGGAGGACATCTGGTCCAGTCCCTGGCTCAAGCAGGGCCACATAGAGATGGTTGCTCAGCACCATTTCCATATGGCTGTTGATATCTCCAAGGAGGGAGACTCCACAATCTCTTCGGGCAAACTGTGCCAGTACTCAGTCACACTCACAGTGGAAAAGTGTTTCCTGATGTTCAGAGGGAACCTCCTGTGTTGTTTGTTGCCTCTGGTCCTGTCACCAGGCTTCTCTGAAAAGAGCTCCATCCTCTCTGCAACTTCCCTTCAGGTATCTATACACCCTGATAAGATCCCTTGAGCCTTCTCTTCTCGAGGCTGAACAGTCCCAGCTCTCTCAGCCTTTCCTCAAATGTGAGGTGCTCCATTCCCTTCATCATCTTCGTATGTCCATGTCTCTCTTACACTTCCCCCAAGTAAAGGGGAAGGATCACATCTCTCAACACACTGCCAACAAAGCTTTCACGTTTTTTCTGTTAACACGCAGTTCCTCTCTGACTTCCACCTACCAAAAGATGTCCCCAGCGCAACCATATATTTAACTAGTCAACAACACTGCTTTTAAACCATGAAAAACTGCTTGATCTATTAAATTTATAATCAGATATTTTATTTCAACTCTTTCAGCTTTGGATACACTAGGATCTGCAATTTTAGAAGCATAGAGAACTTTGACTTTTATGTAATATTAATAGATACCTGCATTTCTTGTAGTGAGATACATCATCTTTTTCTTTTTTTTGCTACTTATTGTTCCGCAGAAAGGCCCTAGAAATAAAAATTCAGACAAACTCATAATTTTTGTTAAATGTGTTTTCCTGAAGCTTATTTGCGTGAACATATGCAAGTTTAGCTTAATTAAATTCACAAGGATTATTTTAGAATTTTATATATGCCGGGGCAGGAGATCACATCTATTTTCACACACATCAAATGGTATAGTAAGAACTGAATACAGAGAAAAAATTAATTTTCCTAGAAAGCCTTGTAAAAAGCAGCAGAAAAATCCATCAAACATGTTTCATTTATTAACTTTCAGTGCATATCATGAAAACATAATTAAAGAGCTAATTCTCATGCCTTTCCCACCTCATTTAGCTTTTCATCAGCAGGTGGCAAAACTGATTCATGCGTCTATGAAGACTAAGCATAGACTTTAGCTTTGTCCTTCAGTCAAAGCCAAAATATAATAAATAGCATTTTTCAATATTCTGTGTGTTCTCACACAACAGTCTTCTAGTATCTATGAAGGCAGAAAAGGCAAAACAAATGGAGTCAGAGCAAAATTTTTTCTTGAAATTCATTAAATCTCACCTGAGTTGTCCCAGTCCCTCCTAACAAAGGCCTTTCTCTTCTCTTCCAGGAACTGGCTAGGAATGAGCCCGGCACTTCCTCCTTCTTTGACATGACTAGCCTGGAGGAAGGGAAAAAAAAAAGTAAAGAAAAAAGAATCATAGGCAACTTGTGAGAAGCGTTTTTCTCATCGATATGGTGTTGACTGACTTTCACACTGCCAGAGTTTCTCAGTGGTGAGTATTGATACATTTACTACTGAAACTTGGAAATTCAAACCCAGATGTGGATATTAAAATGCTGTCTTACAGTAACAATGTCTTGCTATTGAGTATTAGAATTCAGGAAATTTAAATAAAATAGGGGTTTCATTACTGGTTCCCATTAAGTTAGTAAGCTCCTATAACCATAAACTATACAACATCAAAATCCTAAATGCAATTCTACGGCTCCAGCCATTGAACTCTCAAGTGGCAAAACTCAAGACTTTCTGGTACACAGTACACTTATTTTGTGTATTTTCAGCTGCTCCAAACAGGTTCCAGTGCAGCGTATTAACTGTCATTTCAGAAACAGTGAATGCCATTAACACATGCCTAATCATGCCTTCAAGGTTTTTGCACTAAGTAACTACAGATTTAAAATCTTCATAATTGAGTATTCCTGGTAACGAAAGTTTGGCTAAGATTCTCTGTAAAATAATTTCATGGTAAGCTCAATTCCCAGCAAGCTTAATGCATACAAACACACAGTTACAAAATGTTATGCTTTCCAAAACTGGTTGGCCTGTCTCTTGCTAACAGGAACTGTTTGCTTTTCAACTTGTATGCTTTTACCTGTGACTGATTTTTTACAGTTAGCAAGTTTTCAGTAACAGTCTAGCATTTCTAGAAAGCAGAAGGAAAAACTAACTTTTTTTACCCAGTGGCATGATTTGCATAGCAATACTTGCAACACACTATGCTGATTTAATGCATTTAATTTTTGTCATTGATCGGATGTTTAAGATTTATTTCTCCTGGAGTCCTACAAGTTACAAGCTGGAGAATTTGAAAAGCAATACAGAAGACAGCATATAAGCTAAATGTCAAACTACTCCAGAGTTTTGGAACATCTAACTTCTGAAACTAATTAAATTGGCAGTAATACATTTTTTGGCTTCCCTCACACTTTTATTCTCTTTCTTTCTGTTATTACCATCACTGACAAGTAACAGAATTCAGCAACAGTTGTTGATGTATATTCAAATATTTTTGTCACTTTTTAAGTTGTCTTGTATATATATATTGCTCTCAAGTAACGTTTGGCTGACTATTGCTTCTTATCTAGCAAAGGGTGAGCAATTTAGGGGTGGAAAGGGAAATTACTAACACTAAACTCTCTGCCTAGATTGCCACTGCCACTTGCAATTTTGAGTATTTCAATTCAGAAAAGTGTCTTAAAGGTTCACTCATCCCACTTTCAAAGACACTGATAATGCGTAATTGCATCTGTAGTGTCTTGAAAAAATAAAAATAGCATAAGCATTGGATTACATTTCCACTGAAGGACTGAATGTAGAAATACAACCTTAAAGCAGGATGAACTGTTAATATTGAAACAGTGCCAAACACTTTGGTTACAAAGATACATGTTACAGCTCACAGACACTGACCACCACCGTGGAAATAAAAGATACAGCCTCATCAAGAAGCTATTCTCATGCCTCTTCAAATCCATAGGGTTCACTGCCCTCTCTCTCCTCAGCTCTAAGCACTCAGGAAGGGGTCTTCCACAGTCGCTGTTAGGGAAGGCTTACCACACTTAAATTAGCCACCCTAAGGCTTTTGGCTAGAAATTGTCCACTTAAACTGATTTTGGAACGTCTAGGTTTACAATACAAGAACAAAGACAAATAAATAGTACTAACAGCAAAATGAGTGTTACATATACAACTTATACCATTCATTCTTCTCTAGTGTCAATATCTTGATAGTAGCCTGAATTTGGATTGCAGTGTAAATAGTTTTTCTTACATCTACTGTTAAATGGAAGATAACAATTTTAAAGAATTTATTATTAAGGCAACTAAAGAAGCTTTTGAGGGTTTTTATTTTATTTTTCAATCTTTTTACCAACCTGCCACCAATTTGGATCTTCCCGGTTTACAATCTGAAGAATTTCTCCTTTAGAAAATTTCAAACCTGCTTCTTTGCATGGGATGAGGTTGTCGTTATATGGATTATAATCAAAGTGACACTTCACAAAAACCTGGAATGTGTAAAAATTTACAAAGTTTAAACATTATAAAATACATTCTTACTAATTTATCTGTCAAACTCAAGTAATGTCTTTACCTACAGCATAAAAAGTTTAATGTGAATAGTTTGACAAGTTGCATTTGGCAAGTAAAATACAATCTATGCAAAAAACTGACATATACAAGCTGAGAGAGAGTAGAAATAATCAGCAGTGCAAACCTTGGCTGAAGGAGCTTCATGATAAAAATAAACAGCCAACTGTTCTGTTTGGACAATGTATTACAAAACACTCATTTTTGCATTTCAAAATTCATTTGTTTGTATATACAACTCGATTAGTATTCTGACTTTAAATTACTTAAAAATATCCAAAAAATCTCAAGATGTGAGACATCTCAGATGTATTCAAGGCTTGTGGATTCTTAACAATTAATTTTGCCATGAACATAATGTTTTATAACAAACAAGATATGTTACTGCTTAAGATTCAGATTTGAGGCAGAAGAAACAGGAAGTTGCATCAGTAGACTGGAAACATCTCTGACTTTTCTCTACCAGGTTGGGGAGCAAAGGAAGCAGTGCATCTGCCCCAAATATGGCACATTCCCTCAGCATCTACTCAGTGTGAGCAGAGTCTATTATAGTCACAGGCATTAAGACCTACTACTTGAAGGAGTGTCTTACAAGATGTGGCTGATTTAGAGCTGCAAGTTACTTCTGCAGTGGAGAAATCGACAGCATACAGCAACAACAAAAGGATAAGGAATAGCCGCCATCCAAGTTCCTGCTTAAGTCAGTGAGTTCAAGCTCATCTGTCGAATTCAGTATGTTCCTGAATTCTGTGAAACAGATTACTTGGACACCCATCATGTTATAAACACATGCAGTTCACTGCAGTTTAGTGTGACTGTGGCTGGGCCATCAGAGGTCACTGGATGTCAAAGAAACATGCTTTATATGTAGTATACAAATGCTTATCAATCATTGACACTAACTAGAATTTTTTAGGCAGGTATATTAGGCGTTGTATTGATCTACTGAATAAACCCATTTCCAAAATGTACTTAAAGGTATCTACATTTTAGCCCAGCTGCTAGCATCAAATACACAAAAGCATCAAAATGTATCCAATTCAAAAATCTTAAAATAATCTTATGCAATAAAGTACCAAGCAGAAGTTCTTTTGACAGAATTGTTAGAAACGTGCTACTGACCTGTTGAGGAATAACAGTGTCTCTGTAGCTGGGGAGAATCTTCAGAGTGACACTGCCACTAATATTTTTCAGCAGTTCTTGCAATTCTTTGGGATTGTTTCCAACCTCATGGCCATTCACCTCTTTAATAATGTCACCTACATGCAGAAGACCTTGTCGATCTATCATTCCGCCATGAAGAATTCGTGCTATTACCAGATCATTGTTCTCAACTCTAAATGTAACACCCTGAAAGAGGTACATGACACCGAATTTACCACTGTTTGAATTTCAATTTCATTCTACCATTACCTCAAGCAAAAATATATAGCTATGGGATACTCTATCTACCCCAATGAAAACAGACAGCAACAGTTACTACAGTGTAAGAGTTCCTAATACACAGATAAGCATCAGGTGACACAGAAGTGCTCTCAGACAAGGTTTGCATACAGCTGAACAATGACTATATTGTTCTTGATTGCATGCAATCCTGTCATTTTGTTTCTGGACCAAACAGATGTTGTGTTGGTCAGTTACCCTAGGAAGTCATTTAGCCTAGTGACTGCCTATTCACTATCCCATAATTTCTTAAAGAGAACAGGATGGAGAACACACAAGTACCCTCTTACATCGACCTCTCAATACTGATCCTAGTACTCATTAAATTACCCAACATAACGGAAATAATTAAAACGTAATGCAAGAAGTCAGGCACATGCAAATGTTTTCACTCACACTTCAAATTAAAGACACTCATTTCAGTTACTCACCAGTGGTTCTCCTGCTCTTTTGTGAATTCCAAGGATACGAATAGCATCTACTGGAACAATCTGGTTGTTCACTGAAGAATTATTGACTTCTGGGCTAGAAGGAGGGGAATCGTAACATTTTGAAGCCACAATATCATGTGCTTCCAAGAGTGACTGCAAAAGAATAGGAAAAGCTGTTATTTAAATCATGAAATAACCATTTGCAAAAGGATTTAGTGCTGAATAACCACTGAATCTGCCCTTTTGGGACCAGATCATAAAGCTCTTACCTCACATGGGATGGAGCAAAAATTGACATAAAAATACTCACATGGACCAATAAGCCTACTGTCTTTGCAAATATGCTCTCTTTTGTAAATAGAAATGCTTCTTCTTAAGGAAGTATAGGAGAAATGTAATGAATATAGGAGGCCTATGAGATCTTGCAGGGAAGAAGATGGAAAAAGGTGTCCCTAAAATAGTCTTGCACCTAATGAGATGGTATCCAAGCAAATGGTTAAAGTAAACGAACAACCCACTGCACAAAAATGAAGATAACTCATCATTAGATACTTGTGTTTAATGTAATAAAATTTCCCTCCACCGTAATTTGGATAATTACACGTGTGCAAGGGTTTCTAGCAATCTGCAGGATGAGTGCTTTCTGCTTGCACAAAGCCAAGGCAGAATTCTAGCATCAATGTAACAGAATTCACTTTCTGGAGGACAAATGTTTAGACATTATAGTTAATGGTATTTTCACCAGTCCACATACATAAATACAAAGCAAAAGGAGGAGATCCAAATAATGTAGTTTAGACTTGATTTTCTCATAAAAGTCACTTTTAGATTTAAAAAAAAAAAAGTAAGACAATACACACAGGTAAAACAAAATGAAGTGCAATTAGACAGTGGAGACTTTCTGTTTTAAAGAGGAAAGGGACACCCTATAGCCGCCACATACAGTAGTTCAAGATAAAGCATCCTGTGGCACAGAGAGTCTCACTGACAGATACAGAAAGAGGAAAAGAAGGAAGTAGAGCAGATTAGGCCTCAAACAACATAGCTTTGTTTCAAACAGTGACCTGATGAGATAACAGTTTTAAGTCAGATCACTGACTGGTGTAGCTAAAAAGAGAAGACACTATAGGGACTGCCACTGACAGTGACATGCACGTGCCACAGGAAGACAGCAAACTACCAGAGAGCAGAGCAGGTGAGCAGGCAGCATTTATGCAAATTTAACAATTTTGCTATGCAGTCTGCTCCATCCTTCTGTAAGCCACCTCTAACCTAAAAGTTGTGCATCCATGCTATTTTAGTGCTAAGCTTAACATGCAAACCCTCAAAGCATCGTAAACCTGAAGAGTCATTTTAATCTGCTCATTACACTACGACCCTGTTGATATTTCAACTTGAGGTTAGAAGGAGGTGCTAATTCACCAGTTCTGCCCCTGCCATTAAGATTGTAAAGACAGTGGCTTATTGTGCTTATCGTGGCTGCTCTGATACTGTGGAGATAAACCAAATCAAATTAAATAGGAAAAACAATCATTTATTCAAGCAGCTGTTAGATAGTAGCGATTTCTAATTCTTCATTATCCAAGACACATCCAGTCCAGAAATCAGGAGAACAGATCTCTCTCTGCCAATGTTTGCAAGCAACATTTTTGGATCTTTCTACATTTCCAAAATGAAACCAGCTAGCACCAAGTACACATTTTAACACATTACCACTGACAAAACCAGGAAGATACACCAGTATGATACTTCCAATTTTCTCTTTCAGTCACATGCTAGAACATACTGTTCCCAAACTTTCTGGCCACAAACCACTAAATTTCTCATGAAGCCTGACACACAACCATGCTTGTACAGCTCCCTGCCCTTAACAGTCATACAATTGATGGATTATAATCTGATCCACAGTCAAAAAAGGACTACTAAATTAACAGTCTGTGTCGTCCTTTTCAAATGAACATGCTCTGTAAATTCTTCAGTTGTTAAATCTGATCCCATTCCACATTCTGATCCTATTTATTCACTCAGTTTTATGGATAATGCTTTCAAGTACTACTTAACCATCTCTCAATTACAAAATCTTTTTCCTGCTATTTACATGATGGCTGAGTCACAGAAGGACTATCAAGGACTGTACATTCCTGCCCACAACTGTAAAATGTTTTAAGAGAAGCTTTAAGGAAGAGCAGGTTTCCTTAAAACAAGCTCTAGTTAACTTAGTACCTTCCCGTATCTAACTCTCAGTTCTGAAACTCAAGAATCTATACCAATTTTACGAGACTGTTTTCAGCCAGCCAGGCGACAGCACATAGTCCTGACGAACACTTAAACAAAGCCACCTCGCAACAGAGGCCACGTGTCTGTATCCACTGCCACACTACTCTCCAGCCTTTTACGTCGCTCAGTTACTTTCTTAATTCAGTAATATGGTTGACCAACCTGCAAAGTACACTTTCATGAACTTCACTTGTTCTTTCTTATGGTATTGGAAAAAGTGATATCCTGTGCTCTTGCAACTCCAGAGCTTCCCTGGAATCTGACCTTTCCCATACTGGTGCTAGAACACTTATCAAACCACTGCCAAAGTCTGCAAAACAACATGGACTGAATAATCAACAGCCATAAAATGGTTCAGTTTCCTCCACAGAGCTTATGTAAACAGGATCAGCTGACTATCCAAGACTATGTGACTGTAGAAAGGTTCTCATGGCAAAAATGACGATGTTGCCAGAAGAAGGCATTTCAGAGGTCCTTTCCAACCTTCTTGATTCTATGATTTAGAAGAACTCTGCATATACAAGACATATTGCACAATGGACATACAGTTCTGTGGCAGAAAACTTGTCCCTTTGTGCAAGATACTGCTATAAAGTAAACTTAGAACATACTGACTTCTCTACAACAGTTTTATGTGGCTGTACTTATTTCATAGAATAGAATCATAGAACTGTTTTGGTTGGAAAAGACCTTTTAATGATTGAATCCAACCATTAACCTAACACTGCCAAGCCCACCACTCAACCATGTGCCTAACCACCACATAGAATAAAACAGAATCATAGAATCACTCAGGTTGGAAAGGACCTTTGAGTTCATCAAGTCCAACCGTCAACCTAACACCACCATGCCTACTAGATCACGTCCTGGAGTGTCACGTCTACACGTTTTTTGAATGTCTCCAGGGACGGTGATTCTACACGTCTTTTAAATACCTCCAGGGATGGTGACTCAACCACTTCCCTGAGCAGCCTGTCCCAATGCTTGATAATCCTTTCAGTGAAGGAATGTTTCCTAATATCCAGTCTAAACCTTCCCTGTCACAACTTGAGATTGTTTGCTCTTGTCCTAACATTTGTTACTTGGGAGAAGAGACCAACACCCATCTGGCTACAACCTCCTTTCAGGTAGTTGTAGAGAGCAATAAGGTCTCCCCTCAGCCTCCTTCTCTCTAGACTAAACAACCTCAACTCCCTCAGCCGCTCCTCATAAGACTTGTGCTCCAGACCCTTCACCAGCTTCATGGCCCTTCTCTGGACACGCTGCAGCACCTCAGTGTCCTTGTAGTGAGGGGCCCAAAACTGAACACAGCACTCAAGGTATGGCCTCATCAGTGCCGAGTGCAGGGGGGGGATCACTTCCCTACTCCTGCTGGCCACACTATTCTGATACAAGCCAGGATGCTGTTGGCCTTCTTGGCTACCTGAACACACTGCTGGCTCATACTCAGTCAGGTATTGACCAATACTCGCAGGTTAAAAAAAAAAAAGTAATTCAAAATTCAGTAAGCATTAAACATCCAATGCTCTCTACAGTGCTGAAGCCACGTTCAAATTCAAAATTCGTTTCTCCTAAAAAATTCTTAGCACAATCTATATAAGTATGAAGTATTGCCTGCCCTACATAATAACTAATTTCCCCAACTGTGATAATTAAATTACAAATGGGGGGAGGAGGGGCGGCACGTGGTAATACAAGAGAGCAGAACAACTTTATGGTCTTGAATACAGGACTGCTTTCCAAACTCTTCAAGCCTTAAAATATTTCCGTTCCTCTCTTATGCAGTAAATAAGTGTTAGTCTTCTCCGATAACACTGTTTAAATATTAGAACTTAATAAATGGACTACAAGGCCCTAACATGAAGACATTTTTAAAGGCTGTTCTGGAAAAGTGATGAAATCATCTAAGATCTTAGAGAAATCAGGGGGGCTGGTAAGGAGGCATGAATATGTGGGAAAACTAACCCTATAAATTAAGATCTAAGAGGCAACTTAAGATCACTTTTCTAAAGGAAACATTTTAAAGGTATGATTAGCCATTATAAAGCTAACTATGACAAGAAAATGTTGGCTACTTTTGAGTATTTTACTGCCAGCAGAATCTACTATTTAGGATGAATGGCTTGCATAATTCTTGGAAAGGTCAAAGTAACTGAACAAGTTCTTCCAAAAGCAGCAGAAGTGATTCTTCTGCATGTTTAACTACTCCAATGGTGCAGTACTTTCAACTCCTCCCTCTTCCCTCAAGGCAACCTCTCCTATCACTCTTCTGCTTTCCAGCTACTGTTTGGCAAGACTTGCTATAGCCTTTTCTACCCAGTGCATGTGCCAGTTGGCTCTTCAATACACAGTAGCCTGATGGCCAGCCATTGATGCTGTGAAACCCATAAGAACTTAGTATCTTCCACACTTTCACCCCTGAAAAGTTTAGTTAAAACTGTTGGAAGGGAAGTAAAAGAAAGGAATAGAATACAATAGAATAGAATAAAATCATTAAGGTTGGAAGAGACCTCGAGGATCATCCAGTCCAACTGTCCCCCCACCACCTATTAACCACTAAACCATGTCCTTTAGTACCACGTCTAACCTTTCCTTAAAGGCCCACAAGGATGGTGACTCAACCCCCTCCCTGGGCAACCCGTTCCAATGCCCGACCACCCTTTCAGAGAAGAAATTTCTCCTCATCTCCAACCTGAACCTCCCCTGGCACAACTTGCAGCCGTTCCCCCTTGTCCTGTCACTAGTTATCTGCGAGAAGAGGCCGACCCCCAGCTCACCACAACTTCCTTTCAGGTAGTTGTAGAGGGCAACAAGGTCTCCCCTGAGCCTCCTCTTCTCCAGACTAAACAAGCCCAGTTCCTTCAGCCGCTCCTCATAAGACCTGTGCTCCAGCCCCTTCACCAGAAAGGAGAAAAGAAAATGGGAGATAGTAAAACGTAATGATATAACCATACATGCACCTGTACTCCAGAGGCCAGTCCCTCTCCAACGTACCTTCTGTAAAAATGTGTAAAAGAAATTATAAGTAATTCTCTTCTAAGTAATTCAGTATTTTCAGCACTAAATGATACATTCAAATAAGCTATTGCACTGATGACAGTATACCACATTTGATATTTGTATGCCAAGGTAGGTTATCACAGCATCATCTTAAGCTGTAAAGTGGCACCGTTCATTTGTAAAATACAGAATCAGCCTTTAAAACAGTTACACAATAGTGTCCATGGCACTTTAAGAGAGCCAAGTCAAGGTGGTTTGTTTACACATTTACTGAACTGGAGAAAGGATCCAAATTACATATGCTGTAATTGCAAATGACACTGTACTTTTCCTTTCTTCCTTCTAAGTCCCTTTTTGCAGATTTTGGAAAATGCCTCCTTGCACCAAATGAGGCAGAAAGGATAGCACTTATTTCTTGATTATTTAGTTAATCTATGTTTCCTTTTTAGAGAGAGAGATATAGAGCCTCCCCAAGCCTTAGAAAGAATATTGTACCCACATTTTGGTCTGCAAATTTTCCTAGAAGCTCTTCTTCAATGATCATAATTACATCATCAGTTAAATAAGAACACTTAATGAAAATAATACTACTTTGGCCTCGGTTGTCTTTTTTGTCTACCTCCACATGGGGAATGGAAGCACAAAATTAAGGGCTGAAAAGTACACCCTAATTTTAGGCTTCCAAATTGAATTACATCAGATCTACTTTTAAAATTAAGTAGCTAGCTGCTTTTTGCTTGTTTGCAGCAGCCAAAACTGTTCGTTGCTTCTGCAAATGAGACTGAAGGCCTCACAACAGGCACTTAGAAAATTGAATAAAAACCAACACCCAAACCAAAACAAGTTAAAGCTGCTTCAGACTTTTCTTTTTCTTTTTTTTTTAAATGAACTCTAATTCTGACAGAGTGAAGGTTAGCTCTCCAGCACAGCATTTAACTATCTTAACTATCAAATAGTCTTTTTTCTTCCCTTCCTACCTAGTTCTTTCCATACCATCCAGGTTTTGCAGCAAATGAAGTAGGGAGCTCTAGAAATAGCTTATTTCTCTTACATATCCATGACTCACCCAACAGTATAGCAAAAGAAGCAGCATGCAATCTTGTTCATACCATGCAATAATCATGACATGAATTTTTAAACTGGGTTCCCAGGAAGAATCAACAAACTGCAAAACAGTGAGTCTGATGTTGATACTAAACAAATTAGAAAATGTTTCCATAAAAAACAGAACGATTGGACAAAACAGATCATGGAAAAGCATCAACATGCTTTAATAAAGGGAAGTCATGCTTCTCAAATCTAGATAAGTTCCATGAAAAAGTCACCAAGGATGGCAACAAGGCAGTTACAGTTGATAATACAAATCAATTTTCAAATGGCATCAACTTTGATAGAATCTTTTATCAAAGTCTTTTAGAGGGGGGAAAAAAAAGCTACTATAGGATAAGCAGTAAGGCTTTCAAATGGATGAAAATATTGTTTAAAAGACAGAAAAATTTGGGCCAGGAATATAGTATTAGTTTTCACAATTCATGTCACCAGGGGATTTCCCACAGACATCTGGGCTCAATTCTACACCTGCCAATACACTGACATGTCAGGTAAGTGATCTAGGAAAGGGAGGTCAGAAGTGAAATTACAGGGTTTGCTGATGCTGCTGAACTATTCAAGGAGTAAAGCAACGGATTGTAACCTGCAGGAGCAACTCAGGAGCAACAGAGTGAGAACAAGGCAAAGGAAATTCAACACAGACTGCACGGGAAAATACAATCCTAATTTAACATATTAACCGACACACTCAAAAGTGGTATCTCGGAGGTGTCAACAGCACAAAACGAAACCAACCCAACCCACTTCTATGTTTACTGACCCTAGAAGTACCTTTTCTTTACTGAGACAGTGGCCAAACACTAGACTAGGCTTCTCACAAAGGCGGTCGATGCCCCAAGCCAGTCCATGTTTAACATGCATTTAGACAATACCCTTAGTGACATGCCTTAACTTTTGGTCAGCCCTGAAAGGATCAGGCTGTGGGACTAGAGGATCGTTGTAGGTCCCTTCCAACTCAACTATTCTATTCACATGTTAAAAAGGCAAACCAAAGAATTCTTAAGCAATGTGTAGGAGGTGCAATGGAAATTATTACACCGCTTCATAAATCCATACTGCTGTGAATGACTCTGGGAAGCTGTATACAGCTTTGCTTCCCTTTTTTTCATTTGAGACAGACATACACATGCAATGAGGTCTCTCAGATCAAAAGTAACATGGAAAAGCTGATTAAGAAAAAAATGTTCACTCTCTTCCTACACAAGAGCGAGGGGATATTAAGTGAAATTGAGAGGAGACAGTCTCAAAAACGAAACAGCATAGTCTCCACTCTGGTGGGGCCGTTGTAAATGCCAGATTTTTACATAGGTTCAAAAAAACAGCTCAACAAGTTGATGGAACAGAACACCACCACAGGTGGATGATTCTACTCCTCACTCAGAAGCCTGAGCAACCAATCACCAAATCCTCACAAAACATTTTTGGACAGTATCACTGTTAGCTGGTAATGGCAGTTGTGGAAAAACATCTGCTTTTGACAAGTGTATATCAAAACTTCATTTATGTTAAGCACAGCAATGGTGAGAGGGAGGCAGAGTCTCAAGCTGCAGTGCACCACAGAAGAATCAGATTCATTGACTCTGCAAACTGTACATTTTACACATGAGTATGAACGCCAACAGCTGAACTGAAGTGCAGAATGGTCAGTATCAGGAACTGAGACCACCTGGAAATGCTACACAGGAAGCCTTCAGGAAATTGTGATGGAAACTCCAGTCATATAGGAAGTAGGTATTTGTCCAAGATTTATAACAGAAATTCAAGTTGATTTTAATATAATGACTGAAGATATTCTTGAGGTGATAAAATTGTGCTCATTCTTAACCCCACACAGCTGCTGCTTTACGTTTCATTTGGAGTAAAATTCTACATATTAAAGTTTGCCATAGTTGAGACTTTGTTTCATTATTGTTCCTAGATCCATACGTGGACACTGATACAGTAAGTTGGCAATACATAGTAAAAAGGTGGCACCTGAAAATGAGGCTCCTTCAGTATTCCAACCAGTTCTGCAATATTTTCATCTTTATTTATTAAGGGACTGATGTCTTCAAGAATTTCATTCACCAGCTCCAGGTTGTTGTCACTGACAGCCTCAAGTTTAGAATCTTCCAGTCGCTCATGAGCCTGTAAGATTAAATATATGGGACTACACTGTAAACAAGTTTCAAGTCGTTCCAATTTATAAACCTTTTAATTAATTTCTTTGTGCAACTTTTAGCAGGAAAGACAGAAAAATTAGATATAGTATAATCTGTGTATTTTATGTTTACAACTGCTGAAGGATTTTGCGTGCTTAACTATGTGACCCAACAAATTTTATAAGCAGCACTTGTCAGAGATGCTTGTACGTCCTCATTTTCTATAACCTCTATGCTATATACACCAAACAGTCTTCCCTGAACAGTACAGTGCCTCAGATCTTTTCTGCATCAGCATCTACTACAAGTACACCTTCTAGAAGAAGGACAAAAAAGAACTATGGGATCCACTCAGAAAAAAAAATAATGCCTGCCAGAGAAGCACTTACCTCAGGCTCCTCTCTTTGAAACACCTTCCAAACAGCAAATTCTAAAGTAGAAAGTCTGCATAAGCAAAGGAAATTCTAAAGAAATGCCTGTGGCAAAGGCAGCTAACAGTATCCTGGGCTGCATTAAGAGTGTTGCCAGAAGGTCGAGCTCTACTCAGCACTGGTGAGGCCACACCTGGAATATTGTGTAGAGTTCTGGACATACTGGAGAGAGTACAGCGAAGGACCACAAAGGTGAAGAAGTGACTGGAGCACATTTGAGGAAAGGCTGAGCAACCTGGGACTGCTCAGCCTTGAGAAGAGAAGGCTCAGGGAGATCTCATCAATGTGTCCTTCTCATCACCTGAAGGACAGATGTAAAGAGAACAGAGGCAAGCTCTTTCCAGTGGTGCCCAGTGACAGGACTACAGGCAATGGACCCAAACTGAAACAGAGGAGGCTCTGTCTAAAACAATTCTTTATTGTGAAGCTGACCAAGCACTGGCACAGTTTGCCCAGAGAGGCTGTGGAGTCTCCCTCCTTGGAGGTACTCAAAAGCTGTCTGGACATGGTCCTGGGCAACCACCTCCAGGTGGCCCTGCTTGAGCCAGAGGTTGGACCAGATGCCCTCCAGAGGTACCTTCCAACCTCAACCACTCTGTGATACTGTGATAACTTTTAATCTCTTTCTAGAGCTACTGCTTAAACACTGCAGATACTTAAATTCATTGAAAGGTAGGAGCTTTGAGCTGCAAGAGAAACATCTCATAAATCTGAATGCTTCACTCATTTATTACAGGCAGTGCTGTATCATAAAATTAGGGATTAAGAGGAGGCCAAAATTAACTAAGGTTCTCAATGCACTCAAGGGTTATTTACAACACTGTGGCAACAAGAAGTTCAAAAAAGAACAATCATTTTGGCATGTAAAAACACAACAAATAACAGATTTTGGGAGGTCATCTATATATACCTCCCATATATATGATTTAAAGGCAAGCACAACACATCTACTTTGTTATTAGTGCTTCAAAACACATTAAAATAAAATTTTGTTTCCTGAATATATAACTTTGTTTCCTGAAATCATCTGAGTATTAAATTCTACTTCATATCTATAAAATGGTTATTTCTGCAGCACTGATGATCAAACACTGGAAAGGCTAACTTAATACAGAGAAAGACATTTCAAACATTCCCCAACACCAACACACACAAACCAAATGACCATGATTACAAAGTCATAGGAAACTTGGCACCTACACACATTCTCCTTAATAAGGGAATGCTATTTTGTGTATAACACGTGCAGTAAACAATATGCTTCTTTTAAAGCTTACTTCTTTTACAGCAAGTAAAACCACAAATCTATTGACTTTTAAACATACTCCAACTGCAAAACCTTTATAAGATTAGAGAATATGGGTTACCTTCTTTCTTACTTGTTTTCTTTAAAATACTACTTGTAACACAGAGTATACTCTAAATACAATTATTCTCACCCTTCACTCCAAAATCAAGGTCATGTATATACTGGGAAACAGAAAGTTTATCAGTCAACAACCTCTGACCCTGTCAGATGTTGGGGAGTAGCAGGATAGGGCATGGTATGAATAATTAAAAAAAAAAAAAAAAGAAAAGAAAAAAAAGGAACAGCTAGCTTTGATATTGCAATTATTCTTTATTCAGTTCATCGCTTCAAAAATAATGATAATTAATTGAGTCTTTTGATTCATTTGATATTTATTACACTTTCCAAATATTGAAATAGTAAGGCTTTTGCCTCCAACAGTCTGACATCCTAAATACTGGACTCAATGTTTATAGACTCCTCCTAAGATGCCTCCTTGGTTAGGGTTAGGCATTCACCTGGTATGCTACAATACTACAGGCAGCAGTGTGAATGCAAAAAAGAAGATAAAAAGTTTTGTGATTCAAAAGAAAAGTTAACAATCCAAAAGAAAAGAATTTTGGTAAGACCGTTCAGTAGCAAAA
Organism: Psophia crepitans; assembly: GCA_013399095.1. Lineage (NCBI taxonomy): Eukaryota > Metazoa > Chordata > Aves > Gruiformes > Psophiidae > Psophia > Psophia crepitans. The sequence goes on from VWZZ01000341.1 coordinate 724,987, forward strand.
CTGAGTGAAATTCATGCATGTTCCAAATTCAACAACTGTTTTCAAAAAAGTATAAGCAATTATAAAGGCTAGTTAGGATTGAGCATACACGTCAGTAAATGACAAGAAAATGCATTTTACATGATTACAGTTACTTCCCTTTTCCCCTACCAGCTACTGAAGAATGGAAAGGTACAGTAGAAGAACCCTATCTGAAAAAAGATCTGTAATTTCTACCTTGATGCCTTTATTCTTGACAGAAAACTTGTGGAATGAACTTAATGCAATTTTAAAAGATAAGCCAAATCTTGCATTGCAAAATATTATAAACTACCTACTATGCTTATTGCTTGCCTTCATTTTTTTAAGGACTGAAAAGAAAAAAATAAGCTTGTGCGGCTCATAGAACATTTCCCCTATGTTTCTTTTTGTCCTTTTTGGGATACTTTTCATGATTAGTCTTAAGAATGGACTAATAAAGGAAAATGAAAAAGCTTTTACATTTCTAGCCTGGTCTGAAATGAATCTGCTTAAATAATCTGACCATCTCGGGCTACTGAGAATTGCCTGTTCTGTTAAAACTAGTTCTTCTAATAGAAAAACAAGATTTATATATATTTTTAGAGACAAATGGATAGATATGAACTTCATATACTTCATGAAACATGTTGTCGTTTTGATCTTGTCCTTATTTAGCTCTGCTGGTTAGGACTGAGTTTTGGGTTTAATTCCAAAATAATTCCAAAAGAAAATATGAGTGAGGTCATGCCATATGAGCACAATTAAAACCTTTCAGCATTCTAGATAAAGCAAGTTTATAGTTAAGAGTCTGTTTCCGTTACAAGCACTTTTTTACATCTGCTAGTCATTAAATTCCACGTAATTGAAATTGGCCATTAAAGCACAAATTCTTGATAAGTAAAAAATGCTTTGTAATGAACATTTTCTTCATCATAAATATTAAAGATGATGTATGCAGCAGATACTGAAGTTGGAAACAACTCTAAGAAAATGCTTTTACTTACTCTAGTAAATTTGGTACACAAATCTTTCCCTCTGCAGTCATCTCACTACAGATGAGACATATGCATTATTTCTAAGTTTATTACTATGCAATGTCTTCCACTTGCAACCAATTTTTTTAACAGTTAAACAGAAGTAAATTCTTATATGATTCTCACGAGAAGTTTTGCTTTCCAGATTTTTATACTGAGCAAAACCCCTGCACAACAATCCTTTAGCTTTACAGGCTTTTCGTGCCTGCCCAGAGGGCATTGCTTTCAGATGTCTATTCATATTAGAGACAGCTACAACTGTTTTTTCCTCATGAAAGGAGCTTATTTTTATGACGTAAGATTAAGAATGAATGTAAGTGCTGTGCAATATTGACTGCACCTCCTACTACATTTTAATTACAGAGTCCCAAGATTTTTTGTAAATACCATCTTACATATTTATAAATATGTACAATCTCTAAATAAAAGATTTCCATAATGCAAGACCAAAACTAAGGATAGCCCATGTCTCAGACAGCCAACAATCAAAGGTCCCAGTGTTACGCTGAGATCCAGGAAAGGGCATGGAAAGACTATTTCACTGGGCTGATCAGAAAGTTGTTTTGAGCCAAAGACAAAAAGAAAACTTGTTTACGCCATGGGGGAAAGAAGGTTATTGCTTTCACTTTTCATCTTTGGCAAAAATGCTAAAAGTCAGAAGGCATATGGATTTTACACACAACAGTGGTCACGAGACTCTATTAAAACCAGCTGCTTCTGATTTCAAGTATTCTGACATTCTCTGCATAAATAATTTTACCACATTATTTCGGGAGTCTCTGAATGTTTCTTCTTCCTCTAGATTCTTTCATGTAACAATAAATCAGCATACACAGAAACTACGTTATACCAAATCTTCACCTTCAAGAACTCCTTCAAGTTTTTTACTAAGATATACCATACATAAAAGCCATTGTTAATATCTCGATCCATACTCAATGTTCACACAATAATTTAAGAGTCAAAATATCCCCAGATTCTACTCAGAGCAGCAAGTTTAAATACCTTAGCAAGTGATCTTACAATAGGGTTTTCCATAATTCCTTTAAGAAAAATCAGGTCTATTTCTTCCGCGCCTGTTGATGTCGGCAGATCAGTAAGGTTATCCAGGACCTGCTGCATGGCTGCTGACAAAAGAAAAACAAAAAGTAAGTACTGACCAAAACAGGCTTGCATAAACAGCAAAAAGCTGTGGGAAACAACACAATATTAACTTTAGTGATGATAAATAGCCAACTACATCTACTGAGAGCAAGTGGACAGAACGGAAAAATAAACATTGTTGCTGTTTGAAAGGTGGAAATAAATGATCTATCCAAATCCTTATCATCACAGTCAACTGAAATCCACACCCAGCACATTCCTTCCAAGATTCACTACTACTGAAAGATTGGAAAAACAATTATAAACTATACATAAGATATGAATAGGCTTCCAAATACAATAAAAGCAACTCATGCATGACACTCTTCATTTAATCTCTCTTTTAGAGGAAGTTTTCAGCCCTCATACGTACATCAACAAACTACAAATTTTACAGTTCTTGTATAGCCAGACATCACTGTTTTTTAAATGAACACAGTTCTAAACGAAGTTTTTTTAACCACAAATTTGCTCCAAGGCAGCTCATACCTTGGGGACCCTTGAGTCCATCCCCGGTAGCCCTTTACAACCAGTCCTGACTTTACACCCAGTTTCTGACTTACTGCTCTCCAGCACTAAGTGCAGATGGTGCAAATGCTAACACCAAGCTGGTGCCACAAGACACTGCAATAGGAAGTATATTGTACAATGTGAAACATATCATGCCTGCCCTGTACCCTCAGTGGAGATCTTCCTGGCTATCTACAGATTCACAGAGAGAACTGCAGCAACTTGGGTGAGAGTGAACAATGGTGCCCAAGAAAAACACAAAAAATCCCACCACCCCAGCTGTCTTGTCCCTGTGAAGTCATTGAGGTGAGTGATGAGAATTTATTTTATAACTGTGTGCTTCAACACTCCCATTTAAGATAAAGTCAAACAAAACATCTTTTATGTTAGTCAACAGGTTCAGTATGTTCATGCATTACAGACATCTTGCACATTTGGACGCATATGCAGCAGCATTTGGCAGGGATTACTTCAGCTAGTCCCGAGCTTTAGAAATTAACATGGGCCAGCCTAGGCTGAGCACAAAAGGGAGCACCACTGAAGACAGTTATGATGTCCCTCACAAGGTAAATTCTTTTCCTGTGTTCCCACTCTACACTGTGCTGGTGCAGCCTCACCTTTTGGGCGCCACAGTACAAAAAGGACATGAAACTATTGGAGAGTGTCCAAAGGAGGGCAACAAAGATGGTGAAGGGTCTAGAGGGGAAGACGTATGAGGAGAGGCTGAAGTCCCTTGGTTTGTTCAGCCTGGAAGAGACTGAGCGAAGGGGCAGGCGCTGATCTCCTCCCTCTGGTGACCAGCGACAGAACCTGAGGGAACGACATGAAGCTGAGACAGAGGAGGTTTAGTTTGGAGATCAGGGAAAGGTTCATCACCGAGAGGGTGGCTGGACACTGGAACAGACAAGTGGTCACCACACCGAGCTTGGCCGAGTTCGAGAAGCATCTGGACAACGCTCTCAGTCATCTGCTCTGATTGGGCTAGTCCTGTGTGGAGCCAGGAGTTGGACTCGATGATCCTTATGGGTCCCTTCCAACTCAGGATATTCTATGATTCTATGAACATATGACTAAATATTCTTATCTTCTAGTATTGTCTTAGTAGTGAATAACCTATACTGTTCTTCTTTTTAACTGTATTCTTTTAAACTCCTGCAGAGTTGTATGTGCATGCTCAGACATACACACAGATATACTGGGAAAAAAAAAAAATAATCTTCTGTTGAGATCCCCAAAAAGCTGAAAAGCATTAGAACAACCACTGTGTACTTCAATGCTCCACATGTTGCATAGCAGCATATATCAAGAGAATTAGAAAGGCTGTATGCCCCTTCTCCCACACAGGAATTTACCCTTAACTTTCGTCATTGCTTTATAATGAAAGCTATTATGAAACACTGCACATAACAGAACAAACAGCATTTCTCAACACCTACTTTCTAATTTAGTTTCTTCCTAGAAAATTCCATCCCAAGAAAAAATTTTCTGGCCATTCTTTCCGTCAAGTGGAACTGACTTTTCCAACAATCGAATAGTTTTGTATGTCAAAAGACTGCGTTTTTAAAAAATATGTTTTAACCATACTTCTCATTTTCAAAAAGTGAATCTTCTTGTGAAACCATGAGTAGGAGGCAAAATGACACTTACTTTATGCTTTGTGATTTTGAAGCAATATTATTTCTACTTTTTTTAATAGATCAAGTGTTGTTAGCAATCACACATTATGTAAAGTCACCAAATCAATCTGTCCACATCTTCCTCAGGCTAGGTATGTCCTGTATCTTGACTAGTTCAGCTGCAGATGCAACTGCCTTGTTTCACATTTTCTCAATTCCCAGTTATAGATTCATGACTCTTAATCATAGAATCATTTTTGTTGGAAAAGACCTTTAAGACCATCAAGTCCAACCGTTAACTTAGGACTGCCAAGTCCAACCACTAAACCATGTCCCTAAGCGCCACATCTATGCATCAGTCATGTGAGCTATAGTATTTACAGAAGTAGACAGATCTTTCTAGTCAATTTACGTAGTGTACTGGGTGCTGCATAAAAACTGCAGGTGTTGTAATAAAGAGCTTTCTTTATATTTTTACAGTTATAATGGTTATGTAAATTGTTTTTAAGAGACTTCAATTTAGTGCTTTTGTTCTTATATATAATCTGAGTAAAAACATAGTGCTTCCTTCAGGTCAAAGCATGCATCTCAACTACCACTTGCAATTCCAGCAGTTGGTGCTGACAGAGGCATGCATAATAAAGACATTCCTTATATATCTCCATGTTAATAAGCTGTTTTCTAAGTAATCTTTTCAGAATTCTCCCTTAGAATGATCAAATTAAAAAATAAAATCCCTACATGAAAACTTTATCATCAAGGAGAAACTGTTAAGAGCACCATTTAGCTTCACAAGAATGACTTTCAAGCTTTGTGCAGCTAGACAGGATATTTTCAAATTAATATTTTATTTAATAAATGTTTCACAAATTCTAGCATCAAAACTACTTAAGTACGTTTTAGCATTCTTGGAAAGCAGCAAACACCCTTATTAACATGCAGAGTTGATAAAAAATTTCAGAAAGGCAGACTTGCATCCCATGTGGTCAAAACCAAAACCAGCTGTTTTCAGAAATAGCTTCTTGTTGTTGTGCATCAGACGGTTGCCTTTTCTTATAGCACAGCCATCATGGCAAGAGTCTTCTTAGTTATAAATAGTGTTGCCTCAATATCAGAAATAAAATCAAAAAGGCAGACATATGTAAGCTAGGATAAGGCATCTTTACTCGCCCTGGACTGTTCATGTTTCAACACAATGTGGGTCTCTATATTGCCTCAGTGCAGCTAGTTCCCCATCCTAAGCGGAAGATCTTTCTAAGTAGCTGAATAAAAAAATAATACTGTTAAGTACCCCTTTATTTTAGCCAGGTACAAGGTTAAGTAAAAGATTTTTAGCATGAGAGAAAGCTTTAAGAAGCTTCAACAAAGTCTTTGACCTGTGGTGACTGGAAACTAGAGCAATGTTTATATGCTCCCCTCTGTTCATATGCTTCACAACGTTCCACTGCTTTACATTCACCTGGCAAAAAAATTCATAACATGACCAAATGTTCTTTTTCAAAATGTCACCAGGAGCATCTTCCAACAGGAATTGTCAGCTGGATTATTTAAAAAGAATAGACAACAATACATGGGTACTTTGTGTGGCAGACTACACTACGCACGTTAATTTCAATGTTTTACATTTATTACGCAAGTCATGAGCCAGCTTCAAGCACAGTTCCCATTTAATGTGAAATGCTAGTATTTGCTCACATGCACAAATAGGCTTGAAAGTCTAAGCAACATACTGACCCACATACACCTTAGATATTCCTACGTGTACTTCCAAACAATCCGATTTATCCAATGACAATTTAAGGAGGGAAAGAAGGGAAAGACACTTTGGTAAATATATTATAGACCCCCTTTTTATGTATCTATTCAACAGGCTTTTGTTTATTCATTTCTAGGGAAAAAAATCTTATTAAAATACAAACAGCAGGAAATATGTGGTTTCCGGGCTTAATTACAATGATCTTTCAGAATAATGTAGATACACATCAAATTTCAAGTAGCAGCCTTTAAAACAATTTCACTTTTTGTTTCCTGAGGCAAAGCCACCTTAGTTCTTTTAGAAAAGTATTTTATCTTAGAGCAGCAGGAATGAAAGCTGAAGAAGTAAGTACTCATCATAGGAAAGTTTTACTTAAAAGATCCTATCAAGCAAGAAACAGATGGAACTAAGGAGTTTGGAGACTAACAATCTAAATACTCTATCAAAAATTGCCTTTTGAGCCTACCATCTCTTCTCTGGCAAATCTGCCCTTGAAATGTTGATAGAGGTTACTTGCTGGGATGAAGGGGGAAGACTTGTAGAACTTGCATTTAAGTCAGGCATACAAGAACTAAGGACTACAGTGAACAGATACACAGCCTGGTAAGCAGTCAAATTGCATAAACCAGGTTGTCAGGAGTGCTCCTTATTATTTCAGTGTCCAATAAAAAGTAAATGTGTGCTTTTACTTCAGTGGAAAACTAATTTGGTCTCCTTGCATCTCTCGTCCCATCTTTTAGAGGAAACTGGTAATAACATCCTAACTTTGAGAGCTCTAACATGTACCTCCTTCCCTCTCCGAAGACAAGCCTTTTCCATGTTCAAAGTCTGATCTCAGTACATTTTAAATTCTCATCACAACACAAAAGGATTTGCTTTTGTGAGGACAGTGTGAGATAGGCATGGTTGACTACAATGGTTAACAAAACCATCAAGGAACACACACATTACAAGAAACATACATTGACAACAGCCTCCAGACAGAACAGGAGGAACTGAGCAGCAGAAACGAGGTCTGAGCTGAGGCAAGTTGTTGAAATAAAAGAATTCTTAGGCAAAAGCGACAAGGCAACCGAGTTTGAGCTGGAACTCCTAAGAGAAAATGAGATTACAATGGGACACCCTCCACTTCAGCCCCTGGCTTTAGTGACAGGGAACATACACACACAGAGAATTAATTTCCACAGTTATTTTCAAATAACATCTTTATAACCATAGAAAACTTAAAGACTCAAGCAAGACTCAGCAGGAGCATACTGGTCTGCTGTGTACATGCGCTGAACAATTTAATCCTACTATGCATACAATCCCATAACTCAGGAGCAACTAGTTTGTCATTTGAACACTGTATTAAAAAGGGAAAGGGGGGGGGCAGGGGAAGAAAGCCATGTTAATTGATCTCTGTGGCAAACACCGTGCATCCTGAAGCATAAGAATACAGAAATTCTACTTATGAGTGCAAAATTTACTAACTGGAATTAACTCCTCCTAATTCACATCTAGCTCTTCAGACAGGCAAAGGAAGCTTCAAACATTTCATCTCCATACTGTACTTTACAATAGTAAATTCAGATCAAATAGAAGCAAAAGATACTATGATGACTCTTCTTGTAAGAAAAAGACAGGTTTTCACCAAGCTCTCAACTGTGACTCTTCTATGTAATTGGATTTTACTTTTTCTTTCTACATTAATTCTATGTAAAGGAAAGAGGAAGCATACATTTAAATAAATTTTCCAGATTTGCAGACAGAAGACAAATGTGTCACTCACTGGGGAAAATTAAAGCTTTCCAGAGTGAATAGCTTGCATAGATTTTTTAGCTCAATTTCATTTTACTAGTCTCCAAGCTTACAAACTAACAGGAATTAAAAGAAGATTATGTATAAAGTATGTAAATAAATGTATGCATATATATTTCCACACAGTCTACCCATCTGGATAGGAAGATGTAATAAATATCTCAAGGACTATTGGTGAGGCTGGTCCTTCACACAAAGTCTAGAAAGTTAGATTAAAATCTTGTCACATATATAAACTTTGGAAACAGTTTCTTATGTGATTTAAAACCTTTTCAAGAGGGATATATCCAAAAGAAAAGTTTCACAAGACACCCGATATGTACAGACAAAAGAAGATTCGTTTGTAACTCATACCGCCACTAACCAATGACAGCTGTTTTAATTTTTTCCACTTCTATTCACGTTTTTTAAAAAATAGATTTATGCTTTAACACACTGCAGGCAAAAAAAGTTATTTTGCGTTGGCCACTTCTCTTCCCAGTTACAAATTCTAACATTTTTGACAGCCCAGGTCTGAGAAAAGGAGGAGCTATGAACAAGGTAACAATTTGAGCTAGTACAAACAAGTTCACTCACTAACAAACTACTGACCATGAGTACATGAAAAACTGTCAAAGCTCTCTGTTACTACCTTAAGTTTCAGAAACCAGGTTTTAAGATAAAAGTCTCTGGGAAAGGATTATGCAGCGAGCACATACAACATTACATTTGTGTTGCCACAGCAAGCAACTGTATTCACTGAGCAGAGATCACATTTAGAAATACCTCCAGAGAAGCACTATAAAAGTGATGTACAATTGCAGTTTAGCCCCTCCGCTCCTCTACGCCAGGCTACAAAATAGTTACTTTATCCCATACAAGGTATGCATATGGTGCTTATTGTAGCAGGGAACAATGATATTTGCGCTCTCAAGCTTCCACAGACTTCGCATCTACATCAGCGTGAGGTTTTATCCAGACTATCTGACAATTGCCAAGCAGGGAACGTTGGGGCAATGCAGCTATAGCAGCAACTGTGTCCTGGGCTGCACAAAAGAGAGTGTGGCCAGCAGGTCTAAGGAGGTGATTCTTCTCCTCTGCTCTGCTCTTGTGAGACCCCACCTGTAGTACTGCTTCCAGCTCTGAGGTCTCCAGTACAGGAAAGACATGGAGCTGCTGGAGTGAGTCCAGAGAAGGGCCACAAAGATGATCAGAGGGATGGAGCACCTCTGCTATGAGGACAGGCTGAAAGAGCTGGAGTTGTTCAGCCTGGAGAAGAGAAGGCTCTGGGGAGACCTAATTGCAACCTTCCAGTACCTAAAGGGGGCCCACAGGAAAGCTGGAGAGGGGCTGTTTATCAGGAAGTGTAGTGACAAGACAAGGGGGAATGGGTTTAAACTAAAAGAATGAAGATCCAGATTAGATATTAGGAAGGAATTCTTTACTGTGAGGGTGGTGAGGCACTGGAACAGGTTGCCCAGAGAAGCTGTGGAGGCCCCATCCCTGGAAGTGTTCAAGGCCAGGCTGGATGGGGCTTTGGGCAACCTGGTCTAGTGGAGGGTGTCCCTGCCTGTGGCAGGATGGTTGGAACTAGATGATCTTTGAGGTCCCTTCCAACCCTAAGCATTCTATGATAGCCATCTTAACTCAAATCCACCATCATGTAGGCATGTTTTCTAAACAGGACCCCTTCCTCCTTCAGTAAATACAGTGGACCTCCTCTAGAAAGACAGCAAGACTGCTTAACGAAGGAAGCTGTTGTCTGCAGCATGTGTACTTCACTGACTGCAGAATCAGAGAAATTAATAGCATGTATGGCAATGAATTAGTAGAGGAAAAGTCTAACTGAGAAGAATGAATGCTCCTCTGGACATTCAAATTCTACTAACTGGATTTTTGCGTGTTGCAAAGAAACAACATAAATACTTAGAAAAGTTTACTAATTTTTTTTACCTCATTTTCTCCAAGTCTTCTGGCAAGCCCAGATTGAGCTATTTTAGCATAACTATAAATGGAAGCTCAAGCAGGCACCACCCTTATGAAACCTAGCTCAACTACATCTTACATGCCCATTTTTCATACGTCTTAAGGTCACAAAAGTGATGGGGAAGAGCGAACAACCCTTCCCCATCCCAAATACTGTAGTGATACTTCTTTCAGGCTGTGAAGTTTGTCTAAAAAAAGATGAAGCACAAATTTTCTGATGAACAGATGGACCTTACAGCTGCATCTTTTGTAAAGAAAAGCACTATTTTAAAATTATTTCAGCAAAGATAAAATGGGAACAAGGCATCACACCTCCAAAACCAGCTGAATTAAAAGGTTAAGTCTTATCTAAATATATATATATAATGCCCAACAATAAGATATTGGTAAGAGATACACTAAAACCCAGTACTGAGGAAATTGTGATAGAATTCTTTCTTAAAGGACTGTAAAGAAAAAGATCTCAGTTGCAAAGTACAAAGGCAATTAACTTTATGCTTACTAACTAAGCTTGATGCTTTGAAAATAAGCCTATACAGGTTAAATACTACCAAATTTTTTGACTTTTTTTAATTAGAGAAAGATCGATGCAAGCTTCAGGCACAGATTATGAACAACTGAAGAAACATACACATGCACAGACAGAGAGATGCTGAATATGTCTTTTCTGACAGAGAGAAGCTTCTCATATAGTGGTTTAAATTGTACAGGTCTAACCCAACAGTTTAAAGTTCTCTGCAGCAAACAAATGGTAGGACAGCAGAAACCTGCATGGTGATTCCTCTTGTATAGTCTTAGCCACCTAATGAATTTGCTTCTTCATTATAGTATTTGTGCCACATTGGAAGAGGCAGGAAGGCTTAAGATGCCTTCTGAAAGGTTCAGGAGATGCAATTATTTAAAAAGAGAATGCACTTTCCCTTTTTTCTGCTTAAACAATTTTCATGCTCCACTGAAAAAGTAACATTTCTTACTGAATTACAGCATATACAACTGTTTGAGATCAGTTAAAACAAATGATTACTAAAAAGCAAACATTTTCCTCCCAGGGCTACATTCAGGAAAATAACTGGATCAAGTTATGAAAGCTTAACTTAAATGGGAAGGTGCCCATGAGGTCTCTAATCCAACCTCACGTTCTAAGAAGGGACAGCTACAAGAGCACGCCACGTTGCTCAGGGCAGTAGAGTCTTGAAAATCTCCCAGGATAGAAAGTGAACAACAACTCTTGGCAACTGCTTCCATTGCTTCCTAATGATGAAATAGGCTTTCCTTACCTACTGCCTGAATTTCTCTTGATTCCATTTATGTCATCTGTCTCTCATCCTCACTGGAACAGGTTGCCAACACAAGTTGTGGAGCCTCCATCCCTGGAGATACTCAAAACTCAATGGATGCAGTCCTGGACAAGCTGCTCCTGTTGATCCTGTTTGAGCAGGGGGGTTGGGCCAGATGATCTGAAGGAGACCCCTCCAACCTCAATGATTATGTAATTATTTCCTGGCATCCTTCATTCAGATGGAAAGTGTTGCTCACTACTATTACTGTCCTTGAACTTTGCTATATACTCTCTCACACCATGTAAATACTACCTTAAAATAAATACTGGAAAACCATATTGATATTACACCGAAAGACAGAAATCTCCACTCCTTCTGTGATATAAAGACCCTAATTTAAACCCATAAACACCATCAAGCTCAGTTATGGATGCCTGCACTTCTCCAAGGAGACTCAGGCAACACTGAAAAAGCTACACTAGCAGTGGTCATTTTGACCTAAATATAGGAATTTTTATACCACTAAAGAGAGGAAAAAAAAGCAGACCCATGCCTCAAAATAATTACTTTATGAATTGATAATAAATTGCTAATACACTGTTTTACAGCTTCTAAACGCCATTCATCAGAAACTTAGTATATACCCTAAATCTTTGCTGAACATCTGAACATCACCACCACCAGCTGCCAACAAAACAAATAAATTTACTTCTGATTTCTGGAATCTTTATACATTGCCCTAAATATATGAAGCTTTTGCTTTACCTGATATTTGCATTAGTCTTCCTCAAAGGTAGTACAAAGGAGCTCAGTTTTGAAAACTGTTCAATTTCCCCTCTAAATTGTATAGTACACAGTTATAAGGCACAGTTTAAAGGAAACCACTACTCTTCCTCTTGCTATTACAAATGTTCACGTTGCCATTTAGAAGAAATAAACTTTGAGGAGATCCTTGAGAAAACTTCCAAACATAAGCATTTCTCTGCATCTGCCAAGTTGCACAAATATGAAGACCAAATATTCCAGATATTGAAGAAATTATTAAAAAACATTTCAGTAATCCAGAAGTCTAAATCTGTTGGAGGCAGTGGAGGTCAGTGGAAAGAACAGGAGATACTCTATACTTTTGAAAGTCTCTACCTATAGTCTAGACAAGTAGGACTGTACATGTAAAAGCTTCCATTGTAGAAAAAAATATTAAGTGTTCTAAGAGGAGGGAAATCAAAAACTATATTGTGCCTCAAATTACAAGCAGCAGTTGTGTTCGAAATAAAATATGGAAGGAATTTAAAATAAAAGCTTCAACGATCATAGAACACAAACTGGAGTGTGTAAAAGCAAGTAAACTAAAACCTTTTTTAAATGGACAAATTAAATTATTTCATTTTTCTTGTACTGTTCTTACTTTTCAGCTACAGATGTTAGGAAAGTAAGTACTGATGTCATAAAAAGACTACTGTACTTTAAATGAATACTAGCATATGCCCCAGGAGAAATATCAATTTTGGTAAACAAAGACTGTACTCCCTTAGTTCTTCAATGACTTTAGTACTTCAGGTACTAGAGGATATTTTAAAACTGATTTTTAAATGAAAGCAAAATGCATTCAGTGGATATGCAGTCTAAGATACTACTTTGTAGCCAAAGTTTCAGCACAAATTCAACAAGTTTCATGACGTATCCTGCACTCCACTCAACTTATACAACAGGCTGAACTTACTGGATCAAATCAATCATATTCCCTGGTAATTTGCAAGAAATAGTTGGATGAAGGAACTTGCATTCGCTGCAGTCACACAGGCAATTAATGCCACTATTTATGAAGTCCAAAACATCAGCGTAACAGATGCAACAAAGTAAGTACAGCTTTTGAAGAACGCCTCTCTCTGTATCTTCATTTTTCAGCTCTAATGTGAATGAATCAAAAAAATGAATCAAAGTTTTGTATCTCTGTATTTCTGTCACAGCACTCAAACTTGTTGCAGGGTGACAGAGCCTAAAGACAGCGTAACTGACTGACAGAATACTAACAGTGTAAGTAAAAAACCACAGTTATATACCCACAGGAGCAAGTTATGTGTAACAAAAAAAAAAAATTCAGTTTTCCACTTTTCATGGTGGAAAAGTTGAGGTGAACTCATGCAGAACCATCTATACAGTTTTATCCCACTGATAACTTTATCCTAACACCAACTGGAAATCAATGAAGAGATCTTCCTAAAGCAGATCCCTTCTTCACACAAGTATTAAATTTAGACTTAAAGAGAAAATAGTGAACACACTTTCAAAAAGAAGTAAGAATTTCACTTTAAGTGTTACAAAGTTTAAGTGCATTTTGTTATTACTGGTCTCCAGTCAACACTGTCACAGTGGATAAGGGAAGTTGTGAAACTTGGGAGTTGTAAAAAACCCAGGCACCTCAGCAGCAACAAACCAGGAGGTTCAAGTTCTGCTACGAACAGGTTTCTTCAACCATTTGAACTTTCATCTAAGCACACTATGCAGGTACATTTTCAAAGGAGAAAGCTAAAATTCACAAGAATGGTAAGGTACTCTACTGTCAGTGCAAATGTCATGGCTCAGAACAATACTTAAAGAGTGAGTTTTTAATGTGGTTTGGGTACATCTGCAAACAAGATAAGGTACATTTAATACACAAAATTAGATACTCTGCTGCACAGCAAAGTAACAACATTGTGCACCTCCGGAGACCCATGATGAATCTGATCACTAGAAATCTTGTGGGTTCCACTGGAGTCTGCATCTCAGAGGTGCTTGTATCCTTTCACCTGAAAGCACCTGATCACTCAAGAGAATACCAGCAGGAAATAATTTTAAAATCCACATGTCACATACCTAAGCATTTCCTTACTCTTGGTTAACATGAAATTTAGCTTAAACAGTTCTTTCTGCTCCCTGTTCTTAACCCCCCCTTTTTTTTTTCTTTACATATGGCAAACAATGCCTCAGTTTTCATTCTTCTAATCTAAAGAGGGTAATTTTCTGCCCTACAGAGAATGCCCTACATGTCTCCTCTCCTATACTGACTGGGGAGTATTCCCCTGTACCTCTTCCAGTCTGCACCTTATTTCAATACAGACAGTCACAATTGTGCAAAGTATATCAGACAAGAATCTCTTGAGTGCCTTGCACAACACCATTAGTACTTTCCTTTCTACTGATACAGACAGGTCATGAGATCTATTTTGACATTCTCACAGTTATATCATGCTGTCAGCTCAATCTACTGGTCTGTCACAAAAGAACATAAAAGATCGTTTTGAACCTCTGTCTCCTCTAAACTAAATCTGTAGCTGAACAAAGTGTCCTCTTCCAGATACTACTGCTTTTAAACTACCTCCTTCTACAGCTTTAAATGTAGGAGATGCTGATGAATTCTAAGAATTAAGAATTTTATGATGAAGAGTTTTGATATTAAGTGAAGTAAGGCTGTATTAACACAATCTCAGACTTACTTCATAACAACAGCAGAATGGTTTTTTAAATGCAAGCATCTAAAGAGAGCACTTTCAAAATCTGATTGCCCCATTATGATGCAGCCACTTCAAAATCTACACCTATGCCCTTTTAATACATCACACCCATATATTATCGTTTCATGCATGTCCTGTGTCACATTTGTTATTGTGAAATATTTGCTGAATTAATTATCGCTTCCAACCTAAAACATCAAAGTATTTAAATTAGATCTGCATTAGTGCAGACATAAAAATATTTGATGTTCTAGTACAGATGCTGCACAAGCATTTGAAAATTGCTCAGTAAATTCATATGCAGAAAACAGAAATGCAAGATAGCTTTTTAGGCCACAAAATAAATTAAACTACTTTGGAAAAGATTTAGACTATCTCAACACACTATTTAATCAAAAATGAAAGTGATTCTAATTTAAAATAGGAAAGATATTTGACTATTATGCGACTATTAAATCTACCTCATTTTCACAGAAGGAAAAAGACCCACTATGGAAAACTTCCATAGGGAAGTTTTCAGTTAGTTCAGAGTCTACTTCATTTCACTGAAAGTTTTCCTCTGCATTGCAACTTGCAAGAGAAAAATTTTAGACGGGAGTGAAACTGCAAAAATTATACAATATAAAGGAAATTATCTCTGGCCTAGGACCCCCGTTTTCAATTTTACATGATCATCTAGTACATTTTCTAGAAGTTTCGTTTGAAGTTCATTCCTAAACTCTAACACTTCCACTAAAATAATACCTCTTATGCAAGCACTCCCCATCTCTGCCCAAACAAACTTACTAGGAAGTTGTAAAAGCAAGTTGCTAAATTAACAACACTACAGTTCAGGGTGACTGGCAACACGGAGAAAAAATAAAGTTTTCTTTTCTACCCTCGTCATACAAATGCAGTTCTTGTTTACTCTAAGGACACAAGGTAGAGCCTTACCTACAAAGAAAATTTACCAAAACACATTTGGAATGTTAGTAGTGACGTAGGGGATAGAAAATTACTTTTCCAAATTTGTTTGCACAACAACATTGCTGATGTTTTTAAATGGTGAAAAATACCACATAATGGTGAAATGGTGAAAAATATCACCTTTGTACTTTAAAAGAACTTTGCAAAATTTGATGGCATGTTAAATGCTTACTTGACCTGCATGAATGCCCAGAATGCATCTCAATCACTTCTCCAGTAAGAGACATTATTCTGCACTTTTAATTTAACGTAGTCAAGATTTACAAAATTACCTATTCAATATCCTCAATAGTTACTTTCCTTTAGTCCTTTGAAGAGTATGTTCAAGAACCCTGGAAAAGGAATAAAAAGATCACCTTGACACTCAGGAATCTGAGTGTTGAAGAGAACTGAAAAACTCCATGCAGTAACACTGCACTTAGTCATGTGTTTCACCTCCCAGACTACTTCCCTGCAATATGCTGTCAGGATTTATTTAGGATCACAAATGCTTAATTAAAACTGCAAAATTTCATTTCAATTTAAGAATATTTGGGCACAGTAACAGGGGAAAAAGTTATTTCTAGTGGTCTTGGGACAGCTTGCACTAAGAAGTACGTGTTTTCAAGAAAATGACCACATTCAATGTGCACCACGTTCACTTTCAAGTCAGTTTCCAACTTACTGCTGTGAACACTGCATGATAATGTTCTGTCTTTTATAAGGTCGACGCAGACACAGAAACTGTAAAGGGTAAACTTCACAACCGTATTTTGCACTTGTACCTGTGATGCGTAATGACAAGTTTCAAACTGACTACTCTATTTCCTTAGAATACCAAGTTTGATTTCATTAAGTTTTGCCTTAGTCATGTACTGTCACCCTAACTGATGCAAAACTGGTTTACTGTGAGTAACGTGCGATCAAATAGTTACAAATTTTCTAATTAAACAATGAGTTTTAAACATCTTTCCATTCAACTCTTCCTTTGGGAAGTGGGATGCTAGATGGCAGAAGCTCAAGGACACCAATGACACTTCAGAGTAGTGGAAGGGCTACAGTAAAAGACGGGAATATAGTTCATGCTCAGAAATACAATGATCGAGCTTCATATATAAAGAAAAAGCTTGCTTCCAACAACTATTGACAGCTTCATTCCCAATGTCCAAAGAATATGCTTACATTAATGTGCTAGTTTTAGCTGGGATAGAATTAATTTTCTTCAGAGTAGCTGGTACAGGGCTATGCTTTGGATTTGTGCTGAAAACAGTGTTGATAACGCAGGGATGTTTCAGTTACTGCTGAGCAGTGCTGACACAGAGACAAGGCCTTTCTGCCTTGAGGGTACACAGCCAGGACAGCTGACCCCAGCTGACCAAAGGGATATTCCATACCATATGACATCACACTCAGCATATAAAGCTGGGGGAAGAAGGGAACACACATTCAGAGTGTTGTCAGGCGTTTGTCTTCCCAAGTCACTGTTACATGTGATGGAGCTCTGCTTTCCTGGAGATGACTGAACACCTCCCTGCCCACAGGAAGTGGTGAATTAATTCCTTGTTTTGCTTTACTTATTAAACTGTTTTTATCTCAACCCACAAGTTTTCTCACTTATACTCTGCTGATTCTCTCCCCCACTCCACTGCAAGGGAGCAAGGAAGTGGCTGTGTAGTTCTTAGTTTCTGGCTAGGGTTAAACCACGACAGTAAAGTACAACTTACTACCAGAACTAAAGATTAAGTGGGAAGTTGCAAACACATTACATGGCCTGATATAATCCACTGCTATTGTACCAAGCCTGTACCAGATTACACGAAAGCACATAGAGCCTAATAACTGCTGTAGTGGAAGGCAGCCGTCCCACTTCAGCTTATTTTTCTTCTTTGATAGCAGTAACCATTCAAGTACATACTTCCAGTCACTCACATTACTCAAATCACTTACTTAATTACTGTTGTTACTGTTGCACAAGCCAAGTTCTGCACATCTTCAGTTCAATTACTTTCTTGTTTTCAAAAGAAATTCTGGCAAATGCAAAGACAGCTGAACTTTTCTTCTTAGACAGTTCACACCACTGCAAAACTTAATCAAAGAATACAGTCTATCAAGGCTTTTTATAATTTTCTGGGACAGGTAAATTGCTGTAATATCTGAAAGCAGGAATGCTTAAAATCTCAAATTTTATTTGTATTTCATTATCTCTTTTATAACACATTTCCTTGTAAAAATGAGGCCATGATGGAATTTGGCTTTCTGAGCCCATCAGAAACATGAGAAAGTCTACAACGTGAAAAAAATTAAAGAAATTTTTAAATAATTTCTTTCTAGACTCCAAACTGCAATTGCTGTTTTTTAAAAGCAGTTTATACGTATTCTCATACGCTAACTCTCTTCAACCTCATTTATGGTGAAACAATAGAAACCACAGACTCTTGGTTTTGACCCAAGTTCTTTGTTCTATTCTTTCCCCCACTGCTTAGGGGTATCAGAGAAAGGGACGGGAGGAGAGAAGAGAGGAAGACGTTAGTACAAGCAGTATCTGACTGATCCAAGAATCTCATTGGTTTTTGACAACAGAACCTCTCAGATTCACACAAGTCTCTAGGTCCAGTAACTTGGGTATCACAGTCAGAATTACTAAGAATATAACATCATCAACAGAAAAGAAATGGACTTTCAAAATAGCCTACTAAAGTCCTCCCCTGTACAATAAGAAACAGCAGGTTAGGGACCATGATGCTTCTCCATCCCCAGCCTTGGAATTCCACTGCAATAGATAAATAATTCCATGTTTCAGCTTTTCCACAAGTAGGTTTTATGACGTCTGGGTCCTGACCTGGAAAAGAGTAACTGCCTTGCCAACCACCTTTAGCATGGCAGTTAAGAGGACTGTCTCATCACTCTAAATGAGTTCTTGGACTAGTCAGTCCCATCCATAGTAATTTCTGCTTATTATACTCCCCATTAAATTCCTCTTTACCAGAAGAGTATTGGGCCTGAGAGATATATAAAAAGAGCGCAATGTACCTTCCTATGGATAAATTGGTTCTTTGGACACAACTAGCTTTCAAACTGCAGAATAATTTAACATGAAGTTACCCTCAAGTTCCCAAGTGAACTTAAAAGGGCAATGATGTCTTTTTCTGTAATGCTAAGATACCCAACATTTTCTGGGTGTTACAAGGTCAGAAAAACATTCATGACATTCATAACTACTGGCAACAAACAAGTACTATCTCAGCAGTCAGGTCATACAGCATGCACAGAGTAGTAAGAATCAAATAGATGGAGTAGTCATGACGCATGCACACTCAGCACTGAAATTAAATGACCACGTTCTTCCTCATAATTTTGAAAGGTCTGAAATAAAACATAGTTTAAGAATGCATTTTCAGAAAATGTAAATGCCTCTCGAGAAAAAGGAAATCAACCTGTTTAGTTGTTTTTTCAAATAATCAGCTATGTTTCTTTCATTTTCCATTACATTGTTCCTGGAAACATGCCCATGCATATGCAAAGCTGCAAGGTATAGCATGCTGAACTTTAGCTTGCTTTTTGGTCCAATTGGGAGGGGAAAATAGCTTAAGGAAACAGAAAGTAAACCACATGCAGGCTGACTGCCAGAACACCTGTCCCTGGACAGATCCAACGGTACACTAACAAAGGCACAAGCCCAGCAGCCTGTTTGCAGCCAGACAAGCACACAATGGATTGCTGGTCCATCTACTAGCAGTAGTCTGCACACAGAGATCCATTAGAAGCATGAGGTTTTCGTGTTGAACCTTCCTTTGGAATACTCAGTTTGGAAAAGACCTTAGCAATAACAACAGCAAACTGCTTGGAAAGGTATCTTTGTATTTTCATTTATATAATATCCTTTCCATAAATCAAGCTTACTGATGGCACTGAGTATTTCCCTACAGAAACTTGGCATGGTAGCAAACAGCAATGACACTGGATCCCACAAGAAGGAATTTGTGTTCAATGGCTGAAGCAGTTGAAACGTGAAAGAAGCCTTCTCAGTTGCAGAAACGCTGGCACAGTTTCTGTTCTTCTGAACACAGTGTCATTTTAAGCACATCACTTCTCAGCGTAAGTGTTCAGACCCAGACAGACAACTTTCACACAGAGGGAATCAACATTTGCTTTTTAATACCAGAGACTGGTTTGAATGAGCTCCTGCCAGGAGTTCAAAAAAGAAGCTATGTCTCTGTATTTAAAGGTTTTTTTCTCAAATTACCATCCCCCTGTCCAGAACAATGGACATCAAGGGCTTTGAAGGAAGAAGATACAATCAAGCACGCACCACATTGGTTCAATATAGGATTAAATTATAGCTGAAAGGGTAGAGAATTAAATAGTCCAATGATAATTTTTTTTAATATAGAATCTAAGTGCTTGAAATTCACAGTGCAATGACATAAATTTCAGATGTGCTCAAAACTGTGATTTTCCTGTGCTTAATAAATGAATTCTTAGCATACTGAACAAGTTTAAGCAGAGTACACCAAGGAGCCTTGTAATTTCCTGGTTTTGTACGCCTGTTATACTTTTCTTGCTCTGAGAACACCTGTAAACCCATACTCTGGCTTCACATAACTCCTCTTGACCTATGTTACACATACATACCTGACTACAAGAAAGGAAACAAGCGTAGGAAACAAGTGCACTTGCAGATAGCCAAACTTAGGATTGGGTGCATGAACTATGATGCAGAAACAGCAATCTAGTTTTTCACTATCAGCAATAAATTGAGCTTTGTATCAGTGGATTTTACACCTCTTTAGACTCACGAGGTGTCAGTCTTCTCCATTACTACAAATAGTGAGTCCAAACAAAATTAAGCATTACCAAATCCACCCACTGCCTGAAGACAAACAACAAAGTTCAATCACCCAGATACCATTGCTGTGTATGACAAATGTCAAATGAGAGTCTCAGGACAGTTATTCGATCTTCAAGCCAGAAGTAGTCAATGGCCCATATTCATAGAATCATAAAGATTGGAAAAGACCTCTGAGATCATAAAGTCCAATCATCAACACAACACCACCATGCCTACTAGTATAACACACGGAAAGAGTCTAAACTTAAGTACAAACCGAAAAATACTTTCATCCATTCTGAAGACAATACTGACAGCAGGAAACTGTAGAACAATTCCCCTACAGAATTTTCACCAAAAAACTTACAGATAAAGCACTGTCTGTCAGTTTCCCTAATTCTTATTTAACCAAGTCCATTGCTCAGCCCACAGTTCATACCTGAACCTAAACAGGTATGGTTTTTTGAGAGAAAGGAACACTCATACAATGTTGCTGAGCATATATATCAGATATCTCTTGATTTAAAGGATCAGGAAGCCTATCTTAAGTTCAAGACTTAATTAAATAAATCAGAAAAGTAATTCTACCAGTATTGCACTTCAGTTATGGGGCTTTCTAAGAATAGGTGGATACAGGTTTTTCTCTATGATACAGAAAAACAATGCAAAGACTGACAAGAAGAGAAGTGCATAGTGCAGCACAAATTTGCTAATTCCACAAAGCTGCAAGACACAACTGTAAGTTTTAAGCACAGAAATATCACTGCAACTGCATCTGAGACATTCTTGCTTTCCCTAAAAATTTTTACTTGAATCTACAGTGCTAACAGCAAAGCCAATGCAACACAGTGTTGTATGATTTTTGAGGAAGGAAAATAAGATTCCATAAAAGACACACACTACAATAAGAGTACCCCAAACAAACTTGCAGACATAGCACTTCTGACACTGTGTACAAAGCTGCCTCTAATAAAAGAGCTAGCTGATTTTAATCCTTTGAAGGTTTTTGTTGGATCTTATTTTTGGGAGGGAAAGAAAATATATTTTAATGAATTTAATCACCACTGAGATGCAGAAATTCAAGGTCATCTTAGTGTCAGATTATCTCTCATGGGTTTTTTTTCAGTCATCTGTTTTGTACATTTCCAAATTATACCAGCCATCATAACACAGAAGCATGCACTCACACCCCAAGATTACTGCTTACAACATTTAACTGCAGAAAAGCTGGTCATCTCTCCAAGACAGGAACAAGAGTAAAATTTTGTTTGAGACCCAAAAGTCCTGAACACCTACTTAATAGCGAATTATTGGAAATGTATTGAATAAAAGGCATCAAAAAATGTCTGGAAAGTAGGTGACACATTATGATGAAGTTAGAAAAACTAGATATAGCAAAAGGGGTGGCTCAGAAGGAAAGAGAAAAAATGTAGCATGGCTTACAGCATGTTCCAGCTGATGGCCCAGGAACCACACCTGGACTGTCATTTTTGCACACAATCTAGCACTGAAAGATAGTGCCTTCATCATACAGGAAGGGGTAGTTTAAATGGGACTGCCAGCTGCCTTCATGTACATAGCCTGGCAATTCTACCTGGAACATGACATAATGCTTACTACTCCTTCCTTGATGGGAAAGAGAGGAAGGTTCCAAAAACTGAGTAGGTTCAACTTGCCAATCATTTTGCTCCTTTTTCAGCCTACTGCTTTAAAAAAAAAAAAANCTTTAAAAAAAAAAAAAAAAAAAAAAAGGTTAGACAATATTACAGAGAAGTGGGATTTGCTAAAATATTACTGAAATTATTTAAGTGTGTGTTCAGCTGCAAGCAGGTAAGTAGCCCCAGTGACTTCAAAGTTAAGGCATCTGTTAAAGTTGGTTTTGGGAATTAGGCCAGAGAAAAAGAGCAAAAAGGAAGGAAGTGACCTACTTGAATGAAAGACTCATTCTGAGGTTTATACGTGCAAATCCCTTCAAAAGAGGCTGACAAGAAGTATTTGCATACATTTCCTTAAGCACAAACTGAAATGTTGCATAGTATAACTACTGATTAACCCATTTGGTTCACAAAGGTTATTCATACTCACATATGTTCAAGATTTTTTCCACTATCTTTCCATTAACTGTCTATTTCTGTTCACCCAAGAAAGTACTCCTCCTATTTCCTAAGTATACCCAAATGCTTAAAAAACAAGAGACTAAAACCAAAATGGCAGCTTAGCTGCATTAAAAGGATGAGTAGTTTGCTTAAACACAATTTGTGCTGTAGACATTTAGAGATCTTTCTAACATGTTTAAATTCTATTTTAAAAGATGGCCAGAATCTAGAGTCCTGGTGACTCTTCAATTCTTTTGCCTTTTTTCATCTTGTTAATTCAGTCAGAAGCTGCCAATGAACTCTAAAAACTACGTAATAAAAGCTTTAGCAGGATTCTAATTTTGGTCACAGATAACTAAATATAGTAATTCTTGATAATATTAGCTGAGATTTATGATGCATTCAAGATCTTCAGATGCACAAGAGTATTTCTGGGCATCACTTGAACAGACCATATTCAACATACAGCTGGTAAATTTTACTCCTCTTTTTTGTCCTATCTCTATAGAAGTATATGCATGTTGCACTTAATCTCAATTTTCTTCCAAAGGATCTATTTCCTCAGCAAGAGAAAAGGCAAGTCTAGTCAAGCCTCACTTTTAAGACACCAGAAGATCAAACTACAGCTGTTTTTGAAAATGGAAGTTACATATACCATAGTCACTTCTCTGAGCAAGAAACAGCAATAGTTAGGGGAAGACCCACCCTCCTAATACAACTTGAGGTAAGAATAGTTGGTCAATTTTTTCTGACCTCCACTGTTGCATTATTTCTAAGCTAAAAAACAAAACAAAACAAAACAAAACCCAAAACAACCAAACCACAAAAACCAGAAACTACAATTCTGTTTCACCCACCACTATCAAAATCTCTTATCCCAAGAAGAAAAAGCACCTCAAAAAGCCTAGATCAAGTTCTTGGTAATGGAACTGTTCTTACTGTCATATACTTCCCACCTTATGTCAAGTCTGAGAACTTCTACATTCTACTTATTCCAAAACAGGGATTTGCCAGTGACTGTACGTCTTCAAAGATAATAAGAAAGTCACCCTGAAAAAATATTTTTTAAACATTTTTAGAAAACTATATTGGAACACTGCTTCTTTATCGCCTCTTCAACTGACTGATGAAGGAATCAAACACAAGAACCTGAACTTTTACCAACAAGTATAAAAAAAGATGAAATACTGAAAAGCAAAGAAGAAATAACTTTTTACATCCCTCTGGGTCCTTGACATCACATTTCCAACAGGTAGCAGAAACTATTTCTATAGCACTATGCCTCTACTCTGTATGAGATCTCAGAATCCAGGGAGTGATTGCCATATCAAGCTGATTTCACTGAACAAAATACATCTCGTGTTCACTGTTAACACAAGAAGATCTAGAAGTCCTGACTCTGTCCTTCCTACTTGCATGACAGGACTGTAACCAAGAAGATTAAAAATCATTGGGTATTACTGTAAACTTGGAAGCATTTTCAAAGTGATACTGAATATAACAAACCACTAGCTACCTGTAGAATAACTGAAGTGTGTGAAAGATGAGCCAATTGCTACAGTTTGTTCCCAATTCTGAGTATAGACATAGGACAATGTGAAGAGAGACTTAGGAAGAACGTTTTTTAATTAAACAAATCTACAATAGATCACTTTCTTTATTATTTATGCATTTCCCAAGATAGGTTGAAGATCTGTTTCCAAGCATACGATACCGTACTGTCAGTCTGACTCGAAAGAGTGTTTCTATTGCTAATCTAGAAGTCCTTCCTTCAGCTTCAGATGACAACCTGTTATCAGCACAGACATCTAAGTTCAAAGGACTGAGATCAACCAACCCAAAATTCAGGCTATTAAAATGTTCTTCTTTTAGCCCCACTACACTATATCTTTATGTGTTCATTAAAACCCCACACTGAGAGCAGAAGAATCTTTAAAGCCATAACAAGATCCTGGCCAGGGCTAGGTCCACCTTACACAGGGTACCTGTGTTGAAGATGGGAACAGGAGGGACTCGTCACACAGCAGTCAGTTTTCTGGAGAGCCGGTAAATATGTAAACAGGCATATAGGCTCCAATGCTTGGAGCTAAATACCTAGTTCTGCTGTTTCATCTCGACACATCATTAGGCAGAATGGACCAATGGGCAACCAAAGAACAATCTGTGGGTATCCTGGTCAGTCTGACGTGCTTCCTAAACTGTGTATGGATAACCCTTAATCTGCTGCAAACTTATCACCAGCTCTGTTGCCAAAACAAGAACTAGTACTGGCTCAATCTTCACAGTAGGCTACAATGATACACATAATACAGCTCAGTTATCAAGCACTCCAGAGAAAATGCATGTTAATTATTTAAAGAAAGTAAAGAGTAATCCAGTCCAAGTATAAGAGTTTCTCATACTTAATCAAATAAATCTCCAGTTCACAGTAGCAATTTATATATGAATACTAGTTCATGAAGAAGTTAAGACCAGTTTTGAAAAGGAAGCATCTTGAATAGTAAAAGCACACAATATGAATTACATTAACAATTCCCAAGCATCATTTGACTCACAAAGTCTTCAAGTTAAACATTAGCTGGATTCTAACAGATTACCTGGGGAAAATATCGTGTATGCTTACTTTGGTTTTACACTTTCCTAGACAGTTTACGGATGTTGGGCTTATTGTTTACAGACAAGTGTTCCATTTTTTAAGGTATATATGTATGTACATATATACACACACACACACACTGTTAACACATACATATAATTACTACACTTTATAAAAAAATATCCTCTTTTTATATATTTATACATAGGCATACAGTTACACAGACAAACAAAAATAAAATATGTATTTTTAAAGAGCACTTAATGGATTGACTGCCAGCTCCAACCCATTACTAACACCAACTCCGTTCCATTCAAATGTGTAACATCCCAACATTGACCAAGACATCAAACAGGAGAGAGGTCCTGACGCAGGGTATTTCTGCAGTGCAATATTAGAAAGTATTAATCTTTTTCTTACAGGTAGCTATACCCACAGCTGCTCTACCTGTGCCTGGTATTTTAGATCATCCTCTTGCATTTATACTGGCTCTCTAACAACTTGTAGAAAAGTGGAAAAAAGAAATGGTAGCAAATGCATTATCTTTTTTGTCTACAAGGGGATGGACTTTCTGAACACCCTCAGTCTTTT
Organism: Psophia crepitans; assembly: GCA_013399095.1. Classification (NCBI taxonomy): domain Eukaryota; kingdom Metazoa; phylum Chordata; class Aves; order Gruiformes; family Psophiidae; genus Psophia; species Psophia crepitans. Next base: position 750,641 of record VWZZ01000341.1, read on the forward strand.
GCCTTTAGCATTAACAGTCATTCTGCTGTCTTAGTTTTCAATCCCCTCTGCAATTACATTCAGATCTTTTTGGAAGCTGTTAACGTGCAGGCTCAGGGCAATTACATAAGATGTTATTTTAGTCATGAACAACACATTACATTTCAGATTCTGCCACTGTTGCAGATTAGCACAATGAAATTCTTCACCAGTTTGTGGCTAAAGATGTCTGGGTGCTTAGGGACCACGATCTGCTTCTTTATCCCTTTCTGGAAGCTGAAACTAAGGCTATCCAGACACTAAACTTTCTGTCCCCAACTCCTTCTCACCAAGAGACATCCATGTCTTCTGTCTTCTTGGAAATCTGCTCAGAGATAATGTTAATAGGAACTCCTGATAGATTCTGAATGGTTTCAGAAGTTTCATCACATATTGGAAAAAGGATATGGAGTTAGACAGAGCTTTGGTCTGACCCAATGACAGTTCTTATTATTTGAAAACTTAACTTATTAAAGAGCACCCAAATACTTTCAGGTCTGTAATGGACTCAAGTGTTACATAGCTAGGCTATAGGACTTCACTGACAATGCAAATAACAAGTTTTACCCATTAACATTGCATTTAACAAACAAATCTTGCATTAGTATCCTTGCATTAGTGCTCCTGCACTGTGATACCAGATGCAAAGTACAGAATTAAAATGAACTGCTCCTACAGATATTCTTGTTAGTTTTGTATTCAACACAAGCAAGAAGTCATGTCCTGAGACCTCAAAACACCAAGGATTTCTTTCTGCCTATTTCAAAACAGCACTATATCCCGAAACAATGAGGTTCACTTACAAATTCATCTTGGTAGATTTCTCTGATCAAATGGTTAACTGCATAGCTACTTCCTTAAGTAACTAAATCCAAATAGAAACAGCCTAACTATACAAAAGCATTTGCATTTTGGACTTAAGCGTCCCACTGTGGTTCACAATCATCTGCCCAGAGAATTGCTCTTCCTGCTAAAGTTCATGAAGAAAAATATGAAAAACATTTTATTTACTGTAGTACTTCCCAAGACTAACTCTGCTCCTCTGTTTATTTCACACTGACTGGCTTTCTGTCCAAAGATTTTGTAGTAGAGGTAAAATGTAGTAACTTGTTTTATTCACGCAGCTTATTGCCAAAGTACTTGAAAGGTTTGCAAACCCAGATCTCTGGAAACAGAGATTTAACAAAAACATTGCCCTAGCTAGACTTACTTAAATGTCACAACTGAAAGATTTCGTGTGATTACTCTCTGGTTATTAAGTAAATATTTCCAGTATTTCCAAATTAAGAAACTCTATGACTGAAACTTAGTGAATACAACATAAGCTCCAGGAGTAGAGCAGATATCTACCTGGAAAAAATAGTTACATGTAAAAAAAAGTTAACATTAACCTATAAAATGCAAGTATTCTTAGCTACCCCAGTCTAGTAATAAGGAAGAATAGTAAGCATTAAAAGTGATATGATTTTTGAAGTAATTACAGAAAGATAAAACTCAACATATTAACTCACCCTAAAGGAAAAAACAGAGTAATCTAATTCAAACTAGTCTATAGCTGTCCAGAGAGATTACCTTCTGGAAGTACAATAATTATATTTGTAAAGTAAAATCACTTATGCCTGAGGTGAGGAGGCCCAAGGGATTTTTTTTTTTTATTTGAAATGCGTAAAAGCTTCATAATGACATGGATACTGTGAAAACAATTTTGTGTACAAAAGTACACATTCTGTGTAATGGAACTTTTTTGGTGTAGTAAACATATGTGTAACTGGTAAGACTGTAGAACACCAGAGGTCAAGCATGAACAGACATATAAGTTCCACTTTTCTGTATAGTGCCCGTACATTCTAATCTAAGTAGCAGAGTGTTTTGAAACTTCTTGAAAAAGGACTTCTTGCTAAATTTGTAATTAGACTAATCCTTATAACTCTAAAGAAAAACCTCCTACTGATTTCACTGAAAGTTTCTCTATATAGGTTTTTGCCAGTACCTTACAAAATGAGATTACTTCAAAATAAAGAAAAAAAGAAAAAAAAAGCCACTATGTTCTTATGAGCTCTAGCTTACTTAACAGTCCACATAAAGTGTTTTAATTCAACATCTCCTGTTAACAGCAACACCTAACAGCACCATTCTGACAGTCTCACTGTGATACAAAACTGTTCAAAACAGTTTTGGTGGCTTTGTGGAGAAATAAGTTGTGTGGTCAAATAAGGCCTAACCTTGTGTCTCGTATATACAAAAGAACCTTACTAGGAGCCAGAAACTCAAGTTTTGAACAGTTAAAACGAAAAACAGTGAAACAATGCCAGAAGCTTGAAATCAGGTATGAAACATTCACTTCTCTTAGAAATTTCAAATTCCTTATGATAATACAGCTTGAGACCTTCCACTTTATTAGGAGTCCAGCAGTCCAGCTGCTGAACAGTCAGCCCTACTCCTTTCCCCTGCAGAAAATTATCACTTCTTTCTGAAGACCCCTGTTCAACAGTGTCATGGTTTAACTCAGCAGGCAGCTAAACAACCTCACAGCCTGTTGCTCACCGCCCCCANCAGCCGTTCACTCACTCCCACCACAGCGGGTTAAGGGAGAGAATCAAAAAGAAAAAACAAACAAACAAACAAAACCCAAAAAAAACCCAAACAAACAAACAAAAAGAACACCAAAAAAACCCCAAACCCAGTTTGTGGGTTGAGATAAAGACAGTTTAAAAGGACAGAAAAGGAAGATGACTATGATGATGATGATGATAAAAGAATGCACAAAATAAGTGATACACAGCACAACTGCTTACCACCCGAAGCTGATGCTCAGCTAGTTTCCAAGCCATGCTACCTCCCAGTGAAACCCCAGTTAATATACCGAGCATCACATCATATGGTATGGAATACTCCTTGGGCCAGTTTGGATCAGCTGTCTTGGCTGTGTCCCCTCCCAGCTTCTGGGGTGCCTCCCACCTTTTTGTTGGCAAGCCAGCAGGAGAAGCTGAAAAGTCCTTGACTGCTTGGCAACAAATAAAACATCAGTGTGTTACCAACATTACTCTCATCCTAAATCCAAAACACAGCACTATACCAGCTGCTAGGAAGAACATTAACTCTATCCCTGCCAATATCAGGACAAACAGTTTTACTGTGGCTGCTTACAGCTTTCCTGAACTGTAATAGCATGGAATCTGACCTAAGACTGAGAACTGTATGGTAAACTTGGTAAGAACTCTGCATTTCATTCTTCTGCTGTTTAGTTAGTCTGTGCTGTTTGCAGAGCTATTTGCCAAGATTTGGCAGTTAAATGTGTATGCTTCAATTAATAGCTAATAAATTCCCTTCAACAGTAAACTTGCATGCTTCCAGGCAACAACACAAAAAGTCCCAGCAAATAGTGTGCAGCAACTTCCCCTAGCAATGGACTACTGGATAGGAGAATCACTTTTTGATCCTAGATTTGATCCTAGACCAAGATTTCTACATGTATCAAGTTTCAGCCACAGTGGATTTTTTTTTTAATGTATTTACTACTTACTTGTTAAGTAGCACCGGTTTATTTATCAGTGCACACAGCTAAGCAAGCAGGCACCCATACAAAAACAGTTGGCTACTGTCACCCACGCAGAGCAGTAACCGACTCCCCAGAGCACCTTCCCAACGTAGAACTCACAGTGTAACCACTAGAGGGAGCGTTCGAGCTACGTTTCTGTTGAGAAACAGGAGGGGCTCTGCTTCACGCTTTCGACACTTGGAACTTGAAAATTACAAAACAGAACACCTTTCTACACCTTTTATCCACACCCAAAGCCTCTTATCCTTCACCAGTGTACGTATCCAGTTACTTTCCCACTGGAACAGCAACACTTCTAACAATGTCCTGATCCCTAATCCCTACACCTTGGGAGCTAGGGAGACACACATAAATGGGATGGATTTTTTTTCCTTCCTAATCATGTGTCAAATTTAAGAGACAATTCAACTGCCAACTCCGTGGTGCTCTCCTACCCCTTTTCTAACATTTTGTTTAGTGTATTTATTGTCTGTCCTTGAAACTGCCCAAACATTTTTCTTTACTAGCAAGGGGAACATGAAATGGACGTGATCCCTGCAGGCAGCAGCAGAAGGATAAGGGTTCTCAACCACCAGAGTAACTCAAGCATGGACATTACCTCTGTGTGACCAGCTAATGTTATGTTTAAAACCCAGTAACATGGTTACCAGTTTATCTTGCTTCCTAAAGCACAGTGACTCAAGCGTAGTGTGTCCATCTCATCACCCTTGAGCCAAGACACCCACGAGATTATCACAGAGATAATGTTGGACAATTCCTCTCACACAACAGGTTCATGCAAAGGTTAAATTTTATCTAAGCAGCAAGTGGGACACCCTGGGGAAAGCTATGGAAGAATAAAACAAAATATTCACAGAGCTAGCTGAAATATCACTAGTGTTTCACTTCATAAAGAAACTTCACTTGAATATTGCTTTAAATATTGCACATAGCGACGTACACAAAATAAGGAGTTTGTCCTCAGAAGTGAGATCACATATGACAAATGCCAATTACATCAAGCAACATGTTTCTGGAAGTTACTCAAAAACTACATAGATTTAATCTAGATAGAAGAGCTTCACTGATCAGAACAGACCAAATCATGCATCCCAATTTGCTAGTGCTTACCAAATCTTACAGCAGAACTGTACCAGTAGATCTGGGAAGAGCAACTGAGTATCTGCGTGATTCACATTCAGATGACTGCCTTACCGCCACACACTTGATAAACATTAAGTTTCACTTAACTATTTCTCCCTGCCCTCATGTTCTTTACCAATGAATGCATAACCTTAACTTTCAACTGTTAATTACACCTCCTCCTCCTGCACTTCTAGTGACCCGAAAAAGTGAAGCTGTTAGAAGCAGTATGACTACAGTAAACTTAATATCTTTCAAGCAATTTCTGACCAGCAACACTGTGCTTTGCTACAGCACAATAGTTCACAATACAGTAAGCCAGAATTGCTTGGAAAGGCAAAATAAACTTTTCACTCATTTCATTCACTGGACTGCAGTTTGCCTTCCCAGTTTCAGAACTTCTGCTGTATAAGCAGTTTCATCTTGCCAAAAAGACTTCTGTAAACTTCACCAGTGGATCAGGAAAGGCATGGGGTGGAATTTTAATAAGGAGATGTGTAAAGGCTGACTTACCAATTGACCTCACTGACTTGTTAAAAAATTAAATCAATGTCACATAGTTCTTGACATGTTTTACATACAAAACCTCTCACATGATAGCTGCATGCCTATCTCAAAACATAATGTTGGTAACTAATGAATGAACATGGAATCAAATATTTTTTAAAATGTATCAAATAATGTCATAATACTGTCAGAATGGCTGATAACATTTTCCTTTCATTGCCATACAGATTTACTTGAGTGGTCCCCTACACTGTACTATTAGTCTTAAGAAAAACCTTTACCTTATCTTTTTACCCTCAGTCAATCTACCTGATCTATTCATCCTCAATCTACTTTCTTCCATCACATGTTTAGATATTTAAAATGGTATCACTTGAACTTTTCACAAGTGCTCATTTGACCAGTGGGTGGACATAAGGCTTTAATTACAAAGTTAAAACCAAACTATTTGAGCAGTCACACTTACTACAGAAATAATATTTGAATGCCAACACTACCTCAGCAAAGAGGCTTAAATGAACTATCTTAAAATTTAAACCATTTCCCTTACCTCCTCATTTTCATTATTTCAACAGTATCTTGACAAAATGTTTGGAATCAAAAGTAAAGGCTTAAGCTTATTTGAAATCAACAGTTGTGTCTCCACCTACTGGAAAAGTGAATTTAACTGAACCACTAATTTGATCCTTTGAGATTTGGGTAAGTAAAATCTGTAAAAGCAACGTTTTTTGTGTAAGATGCAAAGAATTGGGTGTTCCCCCTCCCCCAAAAAAAAAAAAGTTTGCAGAAACCATTGACATTTGCTACAGTCAGCACGGATTTCATGAGGTTCCTTCTCTCAAACAGTTGCTTGTCAGAATGCAAAACTAATCAATACTTTTAAAATAGCATATCCAAGTAATTTCGTAAATATTTGTTGTCAGTAAATCTACAATGTCATGTAATTTCAATATCTTGCTAATTTCCACCGTGCTTTCATGAGATCTGGACACTAACATTAGAACAAGTTCTATAAATAACTGCCAGGCAAAACCCACAGAATGGATGCTAATATGAAGCATTCACAATATGTAACACCTTTTTTTTAAGCCAAAGAGATCTTGAAAATAATTAAACATGATGTGCAAGTAGAGAACCACCCATTTTTCAATTTTTAAGTATTTAATATAAGTTGTAAAATTACTTAACATCATTTTAAAGACTCTAATTAAGCCAAAATAGGAATGTAAATGTTTTGACATGGAAAAACACCTCTCACAACCTCTCTTTTCTGTCTCCATTACTCCTGTAAGAATGACATCAGCCATAACTAAATCATTCAGACTTGTTTTATTCTGAAAAAAGCAATTTTTAAGCCAAATGATAGCACATAACATCAAGACGCTTTGTTTATCCCACTGCAGAAGACAACAGTTTTTCTGTAGTATAACCTGAGATCCAACTGCTGATGGTTATAATAATGACCAGGAAATCAGGTAATACCTTAATTTAAAAATTATCCTAACTCCTCCCCCCACAACCTGAACTATTATTCTGACATTTTGTTGAACTCAGAAAGACTTGTCACAACTGTATTGAGCTAGCCAAAAACACCTACTGGTCCAGCTATTTGGCACTGCCTTCTAGCTAGCACACACTTACATAAAATCTGAGATCAATTTTAAGCTCTGAAACAATCATCATCTACTATTTATCCTGGGACAAAAAAAAAGTCACACTGACACCTTCCTTTCAATGAAACCAAACCATTACATTCTTCTAATAATGTTTATGACTGGCACATCTATATTTCAGCCTGCCTCTCGCATGCCAGCCTGAACTAAACTCACTTTTCCCCAGGACCCTTTACGAGCTGCTTCTGTTGTGGAGGACAGTAAAACTTTCCCACTCTCAGGCTTGCTCTTAACCCTGCAGTCATATTCTACTTCATGTTTCCACGCAAATAACTCCAACAGTGTCTGCGCTACTCCAGTTGCAGGATGTTTCTAAAAAGTCAGGTTTTTACCAAATGTGCAAGGCCAAACCCAGTCCAGTTTGCCTCAGCACTGAATTTACAGAACACATACTGTGCAATTCCTACTGGTACTGTAACTTATTTGGCTTGTTAAGAAGAGTTTCTCCCAAACACTTCAACTCCTCTATTGGCTCTCTTTTCCTCAAAAAAACCAAACATGAACACCTCATTGAAGGCCACCTTAAATAAAAAATAAAATAAAAAAAGCAGCAACAAGCAAGTTCAGATATATGCAGTGTTGCGAACCCATCTGTCCATTCTGTGGAACTCTTTCTGTCCTTGTGCAGCAAATACTCTCTTCATCTAGTAGCATGATCGCTACCTCAATCAATTCCCTCAAACCAGGATGAGTCAATTTTTATCCATTTTTACCTTAAACATAGAACACAACAGGGTATTTTAACTTGTGTGAGTTTTTTTATCACTTCGAATCTTAGGACACTATAATTCACTCGTCTGGATGGAGACTGCAACACCTAAAGTACTACTACAAACATTATCACAATCTCAAGTGCACACCTGTCTCTAACGCAAAAAAATTCCTCCCCCATTTTCTACAGCATAAGAAAAGATTCAGCGATCTACAGATCAGTGTCCTGCACAAGAGCCTGGGACACTCACATCACGTCAGAAATTTAAACCACTTGGACCTATAGCAGAAAGCATGGTTTTAAAGCAGGACAAGGAACTTCTTTATAAAACTGCTTTCAAACTGTAAGTAATTTGTACAAGTAAATAAATTTAGAAAAACAGAATGATTCAGGGACTGAGTCACTGCATGAAGAGGCTCATGCTAAAGACTCTTGCCTGTCATTACTGTACTATAAAGTTTTCTCAGATCATTGACCCTTGTTACTGGAGGTAGAAATGTCCAACACAAGGACCTAATACCAAGCTGGAGCTTGATTCTGACTGAAGAAGCTCAGTGTTTGAGGACAATGTTCAGATAACATCCTTAACAGCTCAGAATAAAGCCTGTCACATTATTTGGATTTCTTGCTTTTACTGGGGTTAAGCATCAACTAAAAATGCCAGAAGTATTAAGTTATATTACCTAGATTTCTGTTTCCTTTAAATAAGAAACATCCTAAAAGTCAGGGTTCTTGCAAAGATTCATCCAATTAGCCTTCATTAAGACTCCTTCATATTAGCCAGGCATGTTTTCACTACTTCCTTTTATTATTTTTATTTTATTTAAAAAAACCCCAAACATATGTGATTAAGCCATGATTTAAGTTAATAGCTTCCATTATTTGCTTAAAGGAAAAAAAAAAAGCAACAAGAGGTAGTTCAAGAAAGCTCCAATTGCACATATGTTGCAACAGCTTTTCAATCATTTTAGAGACTTCTAGTATGCACAGTTAGACCACTAATATAGCAGCAGAACAGACACCGTTCCACATAGTCGGTACAGTGTATTTGTCAATAATCTCCATATTAAGTAGTTTGTGACAAGACAGGCTGAAACAGCAGTGATCCATAGGATCTGAAAAAAATGCAAGTACCCAGAATTCAAAGAAGCTGAAAATACACGCTTTTGGTTAGATGCTGAAGGTTCTGTTAAAAAATACAAGAAAGCCGACCAAAAAAACCCCCCCAAAACCCAACAACAAAGAGAACAACATCTGGAAAGCCAAGGAAATAAAAAACTAACCATGGTACCAGCATTATGACACCATACCTCAGTACTGCAGATTTTTCACAGCAATATGGATCTCAGGTAATCTATACAGTGCAATACTTCAAGAACAAAATAGGGAGAGCAAGATCATCAATTCCAAACATTTCAAGGGAGGGAAGACGAAATTAAAGATTTCTCTGAAGAGTCCTTTAAAAATCACATTAAAATGAGCTCCAACTAGACTCCGATTATCAGCACTTTATTTAAATGAGAATATCCTCTATGGCATTTTCAGGAATTTTGTGACAGATGTTGCATGGTCCAGTCACATGTCAAAATGTTAAAAGCCAACCACCTCAGCAGAAATAAAAGGAAACGTTATGATGCCAGTGTCAACTCAACCAGTTTAACAGACACTATCTGTTCAGAAGCAGCATGCTAAGATTCGTTCAAAGCCTCCTCTAGTCCGACATCTATTTATAGCTGCCCAGCCTCTCTACAATTTCTCACAGCCCCTCCTCCTCCCAAAGCCAAGTCGGGGAAGTTTAATGGATATAATCCTGGGCCTTGTGTCGCAAGATGGTCAGAAGATCTGCAACTCTCCGCCAGCGATTCCATGTGCAATAAGATCGGGAGTAACAATAAGAAAATGGTCTAACCTGCACAGAAGCCAAATGCATGGGATAAACCTTAACTCCCCTCTTTAAGAACAAACTCATTTTTCTTCTGCCAGCACATTGACAGTAAAGAACCACATAAGCACCAGAGCCTAAGCAAAAGATGCCTGCCTCCTTCCTCCTCACCACAGAGCAACAGCCTAAGCCAACTGCCTTGAAAACCAAGCCAGAATCTATCCAAGTCAGCTTTGACCCCTGGACAGCAGCAATGTCATCCATGCACCTTTCCACCTATATTATGGAGCTACTACTGTACGCTGTACCTTCTTCAAAGAAACTAGGAGGTTGTCGGCTTTTTTCGGTGCAGTTTCTGGTTAACATGCAATATCCACCACCCCGCCACGCATGTGCATGTCTTCGTAAAGCACTGATCCAGATAGGGTCTCTTTCACCAGCATCTCCACCAACAGCTGTAACATCGCAGAAAGGGTGCAGATATTTCCTACCCGTGGAGCACAACGCCACAGGCTGAACTCTGTCACAGGCTTTCTACATCCTTGGTGCCTCTCCCACCACCTACATCCACTTGCCTGTAGTACTAGTACGGACACCGAGGAGATGACAGCACTACTGGAAACTCCTGCCCACCCGATTACAACCACATTTTCTCCCCTTTCCCCAGGCAAGAGGCAGACGGAAGGGGAGGGATGACTTCCTCGGGAGGAAAATAAGCAGGGAAAGGCCAGGGCAGAGATCAAGAGAAGAGGAATCACTCCAAAGGGAGAGCAGATAATCCCCGAGAGGCGAGGCTGCTGAGGGGCACAACCGGACAGCGAACCGGGGGGATAATCCGGCAGAGAAGGGGGGAGATAATCCCCTCGGAGGAGGGGGAAGCGGAGGATTCCGGAGAGGGAGGGGCGGGAAATCTGATAATCTCCAGGAGGAGAGAAAATACCGGGAAGGGGGTG